>JAVHNF010058130.1:24873-35833 GCA_034783455.1 Micropsitta finschii
AGTCACATTAGATCCCATCTCTATTTTTACACACCCAAACAGCACTGTGAATCTGAAGAATCAGCACTTGGGAGCTGCCTCCTTGGCAGCAGGATCCAGGGTTCCCAACACCTCTAAAAATTGGCTATGATTTGTTTAGTGCTCAATTTTGATGGGAGTTTTGTGCCTAAAAATTAAACAAGAGATCTCATTCTGACCCCCAGGAGCTTTCTGCAGCTCTGTGCTGCTCACCCGGGTGACCAAGCCAACTGACTGCATCCCAGTGACATTTGGCAGGGCACATGAAGGGTGTGGAGTGACTAAGTGCCACCAAAACACAACACAGGCAGCAATGGCCCCAGCTCTAAGGACACTTGCTTGGGTGAGCCAGACTCTCCCTGCCAGCCCATCACCCCACGCCCCCACATCCTCCTTCAGCCTTTCAGCTCTCTGGTCCTCAAGGGATGCGACCTACACAGGCTACAGCCACAAATTCATGTTGTTATTTTAGTTTTAAGCTACGCTGCAGCTGCGAAATGCGCCTTTGAGCTTGGGAGACAGTTGATTGTGTCTCTGAAAAATCACTTTAAAACAGCAGAGGAGGAGCCTTCCTGCAGGCTATAGCATCATAACTATCAAAATATTTGGCTAAGCATTATGAAACACACAAAGAATGTCTTGTTACCAGGATATAAAGGTTTCCATTGATATGTTCTGCCATTATACACATGGGAGTTAAATGATGAACACTGCTCCTCTCGAAAGCTCCTTCCGTTTGCAGGGCACTCCTAGAATGGGATACATTAATATCCTGATGAAAACAAAGTGCAGGAAAGGTTTCTGGCACATCTTAACTGGCTTCAAGGAGTGTTTCCACTGCCTGCCCCATCCAGAGCCACATCATCCTCCTCCTCCTCCCACTGCAGGGACAGCCAGAGGAAGCCTTCATGGGAGATGGTACAAGAGCCACCCCCTGGGTTTTACGGCCCCCAGTGCAGGCAAAAGGCCTGAAGCCCTGATACAATGGTGATGGGCACCAAAGAAGGGAAGTCCAGTTGCTCAGAGAGGCAACATGGTGACTGCTACAGGACAAATGGGGTCCCCTCTCTGAAGGGCCCAGAAATGCCATTGCACAAAGCAAGCATAACTTTCCACATTCTGTATTGAGTGTTCCCAGTGAGAAAAAGGATATCCTTACTTGTACTTTGCAGAGCTGGTATCTTTTGGATGTTCCAGTGCAAGTTTTATTAGCCAGCCCACTCACTGACTTTCTTCTGAATAAAGAAATGACAGTTAGAATGGGATCAGAAACCCTTCTTTCCCCTCGTTTAAATATACTTGTCCCTGCTTCTGCAAGATCAGTCTCCATGCAGCAGAACCACACAGGGATCTTTGACAATCCCACAGAAGTTGATAGAAAAGGTCTCTTTGGCTTTGTTACCTGCAGCATCCACTATTCATATTACAGTATCCTACAAAGGATCATGGGGATGATGGCCTGGGGACAAGATTTGCAAGGTGTCTTCTGGCAACCACACAGCCCAGAGAGGGCAGAGCCACACACAGAGCAACCAGGATCAGCAGGTCCCCAACCAACTCTTCACCATAGTGTTGTACCCGGAAGCCTTGGGAATGGGCTTATGCCACATCTGCTGCCCACCTACACTAATCCCCACATGAGAAGCTTCAGGGCCAGCACAGGAATAGCTCAGCTGGCCCTTCTGGCAGGAATGCCCAGGGCACAGCATCCTCACAGCAGCGTGCTCTGGGCCACGCTTGCCTTCTGCACGAGCCGCGTTTGCCAGACAGCACTTTTTTCACCAGTGCTCCCCCACCGAGCAATGACCTCCGGGATGAAGCTGAGCTCATCAGCGAGCTGCAGCTCCCAGCTCCCACCCCCGGAGCTGGGGCCGTACCTCTGCCGCAGGCAGTGCCGCTCCTGGGACTTGATGCCCCCCCCGCAGGTCCTGGTGCACGCCGTCCACTTGGTCCACTCGCCCCACCAGTATGCGGTGACGTCTGCCCCTTCCTCCAGGCTGTTGGAGGTCTGCGCCAGGTCCTGCTTGGAGCATCAGAAAGGTGGGGAGAGCAGCAGCAGTCAGCACCGGAACCGCTTGGCTGGAATGAGGGTATCCCCTGTCCAGCCCATCCGGAGCAACTGGGCATTCCCCCTGCAGCTGAGGTCAAGTTTGAGATTTCTGTCTTGCAACAAACCCTGCATTTTTCCAATTGTGTTTTCATTACAAATTGGAATGAAATGGCAATATTTGGGATTCCTCAGGAAAGGAAATGTTTATTGTTTCTCTCAGTTGGCAAAACCAAGCTCACAAACAACCCTGAACCCTCCAAGTCTTTTGGTGCTCCCTGACTCTTGCTCCACGGCGAATTCAGGGAGCTGAAGAGCCACTTGCAGCCAAAACCTTCACTGAAAGCTTCAGCAAACCCTTGCAAATCCACTCTGCAGCAGGAGACCATGCAGTGGGTGCTAGCAGGCTGAAGAAGCCCATGTGCTCTCTTTGCAAGGACAGGATCACCACTTCAGGAAGGTCCTTGACATCCCCACCCCTCAGCCACTGTGGGCAGCAGCGTCACCACGCAGAGGGAAAGGAGCAGCTCCACCAGCAGTGTCACCACCACACGCCTGTGTTCAACAAGGTGTTGGCATCCTCTTGCCAGGGCACAGAACCTTTGGGGGGGGTGTCTCAGCTATTCCTTATTGTGGGAGGAGGGACAGAGGAAGCAGTGCTCATCCAAGAGCGAGTACAGCCTTCCAGAGTCCTAGAAATGGTCTATGCATGCTCTTAGCTGCAGAAGGTACAACTTAGGTTAAGCCGAGACCAAAGAGCTAAGCCAAGTCATACATCCTCACACATGCTGGAGACCTGATGCATGCACAAACCAGCCTGCAGGTCCTGGGGCTTACCCATCCCAGACACCATTTTAAAACCCAGAGACCTCCCAGCAAGGCAATGTGCTTACCTGAGCTATCACAAAGGCAACGTTGCACACAAAGAGAAGGGCCAGGATGCCTTTCAGCTGGGATCGCATGCTGAGGGAGATGCTGCTCCACCTCCACTTAGATATCTTCATCCTAGAAAACAACCAAGCACCACACTAAGCAGAGCTCTCATGCAGCCCCACAGCCTGTCAAGAGCAGGAGTTACACAGCACACATCCTCTTCAGCATTCCCAGTCAGCTAAGTGACACCAGCCACCACGGGCTGTAGGGGCTTGATCCTGAAGTTATATTTAATCAGTGGAAGCATTAACACAGTACAAAGTCCACATCTTACCTCAGCTGCCACCTTCCAAACCACAGCTTCACACTGGTTCCCAGTGGCTGCACCTGACCCCACCAGCGTGAGCTGGAGCTCTAAGCCTGTCTAGGAAGGGAGCACGGTTTACACAGAAGTACTGCACAAGAGGCAGTGAGTAACAAGAAGTGCTCCTGGATCTATAGCAGCAGTGCGTCTTAATATCCCATTTACAGAACTGTTCCTACAACAGCAAGATGAAAGGCTTCATCAACAAATAATTCAATTAACAGCCAGTATTTTTCCTTTTTTCATTTGTTCACCCCAACTCCCATCTATTCCAAGGGAAGAAGCCTGTTCTTATAGAAATCACCTGCAATTAAAGAGCAGAAATGAAGTATCCCAAGTGTCAGCCTTTCATCTCTTTCTCCATCTGCCTCATGAAAGAGTAACCCAGAATAGCATTTTCTTAAATAAAACTCAGCTCAAAACCACAATACGTTTTATTGTAAACCTCACTGCAAGAGCCAGAAAGGAGCAGGTTTCAGGAAATCAAGCTTCCAGGCAATCAAAGCAGCTCATGTCTGCAAGTCAAAAATAAGAGTATTCTCCCCTAAACTAATTCCCCTTGAAAAGTCACCAGGCAGAATCTTCGGGAAGTAGGGAGGTGGAAGAGGTGCTGCAGACCTGCAACGTAAAGAGCTTCTTTCCTACCCCTTTTTCTTCTTGTAAGGGCTTTTGTAGCAGTTTGGAAACGCAGACTGCCGGCAATGCCAGCACGGCTGTGGTACAGGGCTTGCAGACATCGCCAGAGGGCTGCCAGGTCCCACCTCGGCCTCGCGGCCGCCTCCCCGAAGAGGATCCAGCACAGAACCACAGAACTGGCTAGGCTGGAAAAGCCCTTCACATGCGAGACACCCTTTCCAAGAGGCAGATGCACTGATTGATGGGAGCGCGGCGCGCTTGGCCGGGGATCCCGGGACAGGTGGCTGCGACTTGCCTTACACTTGGTTCTCATTAAGGCTCCCAGACACGTCTGACTCGAAGCCAGTAACGGAGCTCGCTCCCAGCTTGCCCTCGGCCGGTGAAAGCTGCGTGTTTGAATAAGAGAACTGAAGGAGGGGGAGGGATGTGGCCGCGGCATCGCGGGGCAGGGGCAGCCCCGCCGCAGGCTGCAGACGGGCCGGGCGGGCGGCGCGGGGAGCCGGGGCGGCACGGGCCGTACCTGGAGGCGGCGGGGCCGGGCGGGGCGATGCTCCGGGGCCGGGCGGTGGTGGCGATGGATCGGAGCAGCAGCGGCGGCGGCCCCAGCCGCTCCCTCTCCGACTTCAAAGGGCAGCCAGAAGCGCCGGGGCTTCCAGCGAGGAGGAGCCGCCGCAGTGGCTCCCCCCAGCCCGCGCCGGCCGCTCTTATAGCGGCAGCCGGGGCGGGGGGGAGCGGGCGGAATTCACACCTCTCGGCCCGGGATGCCCCCACCCCGGTTAACCCCTCGCCTCCCCCGGCGCCGGCCCGCGGCCGCTAGCCGGTTTCCTGCGGCGGGGCCGGGGGGCAGACACGGGGACAGCCCGCACCAGCCCGCACCAGCCCGCACGCATGCGTCCGCCGCACCCTGGAGATGCGCTGCCCCCAGGCGGGGGGACGGTTCCTGCAGCCCCCAGCCCCAACGGAGCGAAGTGGGCAAAGCACTGCCGGTCCCTCTGCTGGAAGTGCAGGAGGGCTGGACTGGGTCTGCCGGGGTTTTAATTGCGCTTTCTGCTGAGTAATAAACCAGATTCCCTGCACTCTGCTCTTGGTGTCATTTGCTAAGGCTCGGCATCAGGCATGCGGCTTCAGACAGCTTTCTGGCACATGGGAGGACGGTGGTGGTCAGAAAACGGGCTTGGTGCACGTCAAGAGCCTTTTGGATGAGAACAGTCCCCTGGCTCAGTGGCAGGCGTGTACATATTGTGTCTAATGTATGTGTGTGTCAGGAAGAAATGCCTATGCGTAAGGAAGGACACACACAGTGTACAACCTATAGACCATATATGTAGTCTGTTCTCTGCAGTCTTGACATGTAAAAAACGTGGTTAATGAGACACCTCACCCATGTGGTGACCACACTCCCGTGCACCCCTTGGCACATCCCCCCTGCACGCACGGCAGTGTCATCCCAGCAGCGCTGAGCAGCCCACCTGAACTATTTCCTTCATTGCTTCAGCTCAAGCCTCTCTCCTTCCCCTCTAGACCTGCTCCACATAGGGCAAAACCAGTGCTCCCAGCAGGGTGCTTCAGCCCAGCACTGGTTCTGCGCCCAAGGTGATCGCTGCAGCTTATTGTGGTTATTGCTACCGGCTGCTCCCAGCCCTTGGTGGCAACGTTCAGCCTCTTCACTGTCTGCCATGGGCCGGCCGCTCCCATCTGCAGGGCTTTGGGGTGAGCTCCCACCCCGCCACGGGGCACAGATCCCTGCACAGCTCCCAGCACCTGGTGAACTGCAGCAGGTCCGTGGTGGTGTTCATTCTGAGCCAGGGTTGCCGTGTGAAGCTGAGCAGAGAATCCATCCCAGAAAAGTTATGGGAAATGAAGTCTCCTTTTCTGTTTGGCTAAATGTCTGCCAGCCTGTTCTAATTTACCCAGCCAGGTTGATTTGCAACTTTCAATTTTCCATTGGTTGGCTGTGACCAGGACACTGGGAAAATTTAGCACTTGAGTTCACCCAACTCCTGCATTTCAAAATATCCCAGCCTGAGACACACAGGAGAAAACCCTTTCCGTTTTGGAACGGCCAGGAGGGAAAAGTCTGAACACGAGAGGTTTTAAAAGCATCAAAATATTTCACATTGAAAAAGCCAGAGCAGCCCCAGCATCCCCCCACTGTGCCCCCATGGTCCCCCAAGCCCAGGGGGTTGGCAGGAGCTTGCACCCCAGCAGACCCCATCCCCGGGTGACCCTGTCCTGCTGCAGGGATTCCCCAGGGCTGGGGGGGCTGTCCCTGCGGCAGGCGCTGAGCAGCGGCAGTGGGCGAGACGCTGTCGGTCGGTCTCTGCCTTTACCAAAGTTCACCAAAGCCAAAGGATTTTTTCAGGTTTTTTATGAAGCAGTTGAGATGACTCAGCGGTTTCTGACGCAATCCCCGTTTCATCGGAAAATTCCTAACCAGCTCCTAGTGGCAACTGATTGCTCCCATAAATCACTCAGTGTTATCCCTGGCTGCAGCAACGCAGCATACGCAGCCCCAGCCCATCCTCATGATATCAGCAGGAGCGATGCCGTTGCCTCAGTGGGAGCAAAAACATCCCCAAAACCAAAAGGCACCAGAGAGCAGCTCAAAAACACGAGCCTCTGTCCAGCTCCATGTTGACCAAACCCCATGGCTCCAACGTGGGGCTGGACCAGTCCCTGCTCCCAACACCCCCAAACCCCTGGGGCCAGTGCTGTCCCCAGAGCCCCACTGCTGCTGCCAGAGCTGCCGGCAGGTTCAGCATCAATCACGGGTGGCCGGGCTCAGACAACAGCGGTTTCTATCTCCCAGTTTTTGGCATAAGTGCTAGAAATTATTCACAGATGTTATTTACTGCTTTTGGGATTGGAATAAATTGAGACAAGATGCACCTGCATGGACAGTGAGAGGCTTTCCCACCGAGGGCTCGGATCGGACTTTCCCAGGGAAATTCAGGATTGAGGCGAGGGTCCCTGAGCCAGACCTGCTCCCACGTCCTGCGCTCTGGCCAGGCAGCGCAGCGGGCCCGGCGCTGCGCATTCACCTCCCAGCACTGCACAGGGTGGCTCAGAGCCACCTGCGCAATGCCCGGTCCCACAGCGGCGTGGGGCTGGTGGGCTCCTGCCCCAAGGGACACACAGCAGCCGTCCAGCAGGCAGCTGCCAGGCTTTCCACCCCAAACCAGTGCCGTGCACCATTCAGAGAGCAAATAGAAGGAGAGACAGACACTCAAAATAACCTCCTCCAGCCGGGGTTATGTCGCCGGCAGCTGGCTGCTGGTTTGGCCAGAGAAGTGCCTGCAGAGGAAAGGAGTTTCCTTGGCTGACAGGAGTTCAGCAAAGGACTGGGCTGGGCACTGTTGCCACTCAGCAGGAGCTGGGGCTCCTCTCTGGGCTCTGCAGGATCGGACCCTCTCTCCTCTAGGGAGGGGCGGGGGGACCCCTTTGCTGTGGTCGAGGGGCACCCATCCTTGACATGGAAGAGAGAGTGGTGTTCAGCTCCGACCCACAAGATGGGTGATTGTCTCACTGTGCATCATGGGACACCTTCCCCATCCTGATCCAAGCACCAGCCCTCTGAGCCACCAGAGCTGACACCCAGCACCACCGAGCCCTGGGCATGTCTCTGGAGCAGGTCCTGCTCTCGGTGAACCATGGGCTGGGGTGTTCCAGCACTGCTTTCCCAGCAAAATCAGCCCTTTCCTGGCTTGGGCCTGGTGCTGGCATGGCAGAGAGGATGGCTCTGCTGTAGCCAGCCCCACTGAAACACCCTCTCAAGTCCAGGCGAGCCACGCTGGAGCAGGAGCAGGAGCGTGGTCTGGAGCCTGTTGGCCCAGGACCCCCCAGCAGCTCTGTCTTTGCTCAGGGCCAGACAACTAACGGCTTTTCTTCTTCTTGAAGACTTCTGACAGAAGCGACCCGTTTGTTCAACGCTTCTGCACAGCCACGGGCATTGTTTCCAGGCGAGCCCGGTGCTTCTTGGGCAAATTCAAGCCACACATGGAGCGGATGAGGTCCCTGCATGGCCGGAACATTGCCGGGGGGTCAAAATGTGGCAAAGCTGAAAAAAAGGCCCTGGCAGCCAGCCCTACCTTCTTCTCAAGAGCTGTGGCTGTGGCCTAACAGTGTGTAACTAAAACAGGCAAGAGGAGACCAAAAAGAGTGTCCTGTAGAGACAGCCCAGTCCCTTGCAGAGTGACCTGCGGCGCAGTGTTGGGCAAGCACTTCGTCTCTGCGTGCCTTCCTGGAATGTGCATGGGATGATTTATGTCTGTCAGCGTGAGGGCTGCTTCCACGGAGACTTGCAAAATGTTGAGTCGAAACCAACAAAGCCGAAGCCCCCAAACTGCTCTTGCCACCAGGCTCCTGCTCAAAAACATCTCTGGGCAGTTTGAAAGCTCCAGGTGACCACAGCATCCCCAGGTATGGTCCTGACTGGAGAGTTTCAATGGCTTTAAAAGCCCCTTTTTTTCTGTACAAACTTGAATTTTACCTGTCCCCAAAGAGTCAACATCCCTGCAAGAACTTGGAGGAGCTTCAGACGAGTCGTGCTTGGTTCACAGTTTTAGCTATACAAAGATTAAAAACCCAGAAAGTACAAAGACTTTTCTTTTAATGGAATGAGTCTTGCAGGGAAGCTGTGCTGAGGGACATCAGCTATGCGGCATTGCCAACCACAGGCATTCAAAAGTCATGAGTCAGACTCCCCAAAAACCCAAGACCTGTTTTGTTCCCTTCTGGATTTTGAGCCTGGAAGCATCACATCTTCAAGCTTTTCTCTTCAGAAAATGACATTTTTGAGCATTGGGGTGGGAGAGCTGAGACCCTCACATCATCCCTGGGCTCCAGGAGTCCTGACTGTAAAAAGCCCATTAAACACCATGAAACAGGCAATAAACCCCTGTGCTGCCTCCTGGGATTAGGCCACCCAGGACACAGCAAGGGGTAGAAGCAGTGACAAGAAAAGTCCCGTTGTTACCGTCAGTGGTGACATGCTTGTTATGGGCCATGACAGGGCAGAGGAGAAGGGAAGAGTGAAAGAAAAAAAGCCCTAAGCAAAAAAGAAGCAGGGATACCTGCAAGGAATATGCATGATAGGTTAATTCAACAGTGAAAGGGGAAATTTTAAGGGCAAATATTTAGTAAAGCTGCCTAAAATGGGGCCAGGCCTTATGGAGCATGGATATTTTAAGTGGCAATTTATTCCACTAATAAAAAAAGAAGGATGCAGGTGCTTTGGCAGGGCTGTGGATGGGACCGGGCGAGCGCTGTGGCAGCTCAGAGCTGAGTCTGCAGCACAAGGGGCTCAGGCACAGCTGGTGGCTCTGCCTTTACTGGGCTCTTTTGCACTGGTGTTCGGATCCCAGCTATCCAGAAAGCAGTGCCTGCACCAGCGACCTGTGCAACAGCTCTGACCGCAGACTGCAGTGGGTGGTGAGAGGTGTTTTATCCAGGTGCTGCAGCCATGCCTTCTGCAGTTGGGCATGGAAGGGATTGTGCCCATGGGCTGCTTCACACTTGCACCAGATCCTTTCACACCAGGAGGTTTCTTGATCAAATTCCCAGGGCAGAGCAGCAAGAAGACAAGGAACCTTTGCCAGCTGGATGGTGCGGTGCTCATTACATGGCTCAGGGCTCCTTGGGGCTGACTGTGCTGATCCAGGGCCACGGCTCCTGCACATCATCCTGGCCAGACCATCATCCAGCTTTTCACCACCATTCCTAAGACCAGAGTGTACAAGTCACAGTGTTGTGGAGATGAAAAGTTGGACTCTGAAGTAACGGAAGTGGTAAACAATGCTCTGCAGTAAGCACGGAGCTGGTGCAGCATCCATGCACACCTGCTCACATTGAACTTGCATTGCAGTACCGCAAGTTGCAGCCCATATAGAAGCTGCAACCTTGACCCTCCATTTTAGTGCCATTATCACCATTATTTCAAACCTGTCAGTAACTGGGGGCACACAATGGAGCAGGTTTCAATTCTGATGCAGTCTACACCCCACGCAAATGAAAGATCATCCTATACTTAGCCCAAGAAGAATATACTGTCAGTACTCACAGTAGGCACAGACTCCTCATCCTCTTTTCCAATATATACTACTTTCAAACTATCACCGTAATATTAAAAATAAAACAAAGCTATCTGTGTCTCTTTTGCTGCAATGTCTGAGTTGAAAGGGTAAGCGTGCTTACAGAAAACCATGGTTAATGTTACCCTGGAAGGATCCAGGACAGCATACCAGAACCTGGTTTTGGCATCTGGGAACAAGTTTTCAGCCATATGTATCACCGTTGCTGCGTGCACTCTGGTCCACACAAAATTAGCCCTGTGGAATGCAGATGTAAGATTTGCTTTCCAGAAGTACTTAAATGCACAAGCTAAAATTTGCTCTTTCTACATTTCCGACCTGTTTAGGAGAAGGGGAGCGAAGTCCTGGCCCTTTGTTCCTGGGCTCCTGTCTGGGAAGGGCTGCAAAGCCCACGTCTCGCACTGCGGCTCATTTGCAGCCTGAACAAAGACCTTTTAAGCAGCAGCTCCCAACAGGAGCTCACCACCTGCCTGCCCCTTGCCTTGCACTTCACTTTGGGGTCTCTTTTTTAACAACGGCTCGAACACGTGTGCAAACCGGGGGGATTTTTTCCCCTCAGTGCCTACAGAACTGGCTGCAAACCAAACACCAGCCCCGGGTGTGCAGGTGGGGAAGAAGAGAGAAAATACAACCCCCAAAAACCTGTGGAATGGGTTCTTGCTCCTGACAGCTCCAACACTTCCCTGCCATAGTCAGCACTTGCTGCATTCAGCAGTCAGCCGGGGTTTCCTTTCCAGCTAGATTCTGGGCACAGGATGGGGATGAGGGGAATGCATTTAACAACGGCGTGATCGTGTTTTCACCCGAGGCCATTTGGCTTATGGCACAACCACCAGCCTTGCAAGCCCGTGAAGGTAGGTGGCTTGTCGCACCACTGCACCGCTTTGCAAATGGTCCCACAAGGGTGTGAGTGGCTCCTTTGCACCCAGACGT
>JAVHNF010058136.1:12453-36757 GCA_034783455.1 Micropsitta finschii
TAATCAGATAGTTGCATTTGCAATTACTCTTCTCTGCAGATTCTCACATGAGGACGTGTTTGCTTTTAAGGTAGGATCAGTATGTTCTCAGATGATTTTTTTTCATTTGGTTTGAATACCAAGTTGATTTCAGAATATCTTACGACTGAATCTTTCCTGACAACAGTTTTTCATGGAAATGAGGTATTCCTCCACAAAAAGATTATGAAAGCACTTTTTTTTCCTAGTTTTGTAGTGAAATAAGTACAGGCAGTTTTCCTAAAGATTACCCTTTCTCACTGTACCCTAATTTGTTTACTGAAACACTCCTGATTTGTATGTATGATCCAAAAGTTTTAGTGATTCCACTTAATTTTATTTGTGAAATTGTATCAATACCTAGCCTGTTCATATGCTGACTTATCTGAAAGGTCTGTAGAACAGCTGTAGCTCAGCCATGGAGGCATGTAATATTTGAGATTTTTTGTCTCAGAGACCCTTTATAATGGTGGCTCACTAACGGAGGTGTAATTTTTATCTGTCTACATGCTCTGAATCCGTGAACACCTTTTGTCTAGCAGTTCATGTTTCCCAACATTAGCAATTATTATATATGTTCACCCCAGTTTCCTCTTAATAGTGGGGATTACTTCTTTCAATATCATACACCAACCTGTGAGATAAATTTTCCATTTATTAGTTGCAGCTCTTGTTAGTGTAACAAGATATATTGCATGCTGCTGCATTAGAGGAGTACTTGGTTGCTTTTCTGTCAGCTGCTGTCAGGTTTTATTGTTAAAATGTGTCAAAGAAATTAAGCTTTAAACACTCACTCTGCTGATTACTGCTTTCAGCCCTCAGACATTTGGAAATCTTTATTGACTTCAGTACTATAGGTGGCTTGCATAAAATTAAGTGTATATCTAGGTCTGTGTATGATTAGGACAATTTAAAGAAACTGTTGTGTATTGTGTGTGATTTTGTAAATCAGGAACACATGGTCATAAAACCGCTGATGAACTGTGTGAGTTGCTACTGCTCTCGATTTCATCCAATTTCCCGACTCAAGAAACAGGTATGTACTTGCAACTCTGAAAGCATTTCAGTCCTTAAAATTGCTAATCCTTAAGAATGGTCCAGTTGTTGTCTTCACGCTTTGGTTGTATCAAAAAGTTAAAATCTTGCATATTTTTTGTAATATTTTTATCTTTCAGAATTTACAGTTGCTAAAATGAGATGTAATTAAGCACAGTACTGTTGATGCAGTTGATGCTGTGTTTGTGCCATAGATCACTGAATAGTTTTATTCTTGCCTGAATATTTGCTGTTCTGTAGTTTTCTTAATCTCCTTGTGCTTTCTTATGTCAAGAACACTGGCAATGTCACTGGGCATCTTGGATTATACTATGACTGAGGTTTTTAGTGTATGAAAGCCAGCTGATTAAGATTCTGTCACTGGAGCAGAATTTGCTTTCAAGTGCTGTGATAGTTCTCTGCCGATCACTCTATGAATTATTGAACTGCTTGAATATGTTCCTCTAGTGAATTGAGATTGCAGTACGCATACCTCATGCTTTTAATTTTTGACAGTGTTCAAACTAAATGTTACAAAATGCATAGGTTTATATTAAAAAAAGGGAAGAAACAGTAGTAAATCAGTTTATTCAGATGACGTTTTAGCATAAAAGTGTACATCAAGACATTTTGACCTAACATGGTCCTTAACAATTCACGTCAGCCTACACAGACTACTGAACAAGTACCTTACTGCCTGCTGTGTTTTTTAGTAAAAATGCCACTAAGGAAAATAAAATATATTGTGCTGGCTGTCAAAGGCTATACTTTGCATAACATTTTTCATGATATATTTTTGAGGTACTGGAATGTATGAAGAGCATTCACTTATGGCCTGAATTGCAAACAGTGCCTGAGGAGTGGGTTCAGACAATTAAAGGGTATGTATATGCAAAAAAAAAAAAAACAAACCCAAACAAAAAGATAATTCTCAAGGTAGTGATGAAAAGTGGGATTTGAGATGGTGAAATGTCTCTTCAAATACTTTACTAGGAAGGTAATAGATACCACAGGGGTTGTTTGAAGACCCTTTTGCTCTTCTTAGCTTAATCCGTGCTATATGCATAAGTACAGATACTATAGAATCAATGGTATGCTAACTTGAAGGGAATGAGAAGACATCTGAAACGTGCAAAGGTGTTAGTGACTCCATATTCTATTTCTGAAAAGATGCTGAACAATCTCTTGGGAAGTTAAACTAAAGCTTAGAAGTTTCACAATTTAAAAAAAAAGAAAATTGTGGCAGATGTAAAACAGAAAACAATTGCTGATTCTGAAAAGGGCTTGGTAACCTAATCAGTGGAAGACTTTACATGAGGTATTACTCATAAATAAAATGTAATATTCTCTTGTTATTTGAAAAGGAGGAAGTCAAGAGTAATATCAGTGAAGAAAATTATACTTATTTATAGCTGAGAGAAGAAAATTCAGTGTATCTACCACATACTCAATATGCTGCAGGATTTTGATGAATGGAGTGTTAAGAGGGCTGAGGGCTTCAAAAGAATGCTGAGACTGAAAAAGAGTTGGATATATTTGGAGAAACAAAATCATGCTCATAAAGTAGAGGGAAAAGAATCGTAATATCAGAGAGTGGACACTCGAATATAACTCTGTCCTTAGAATCTTCATTTTGATCTATGCCATTTGAGGAATAATGAGTACTACACAGTTTTATAATCTCAAATTATTTTTTGTTTGTTTGTTTTTAAGATTGGAAGGAAATACAGAAGCTAGTACTTTAATTTTTACGATATCTGAAATTCTATCTCAGTTGCAACAATACATGCCCCAGAATTGCTGTAGTTCAGATGATCCAGTCAGTAATGTCTTAACAGAGAGGTGAGTTTCACATCCTACTGATTCCCACTGTCAGCTTCTCTACACATCCCAACACGAGCACTGTCAAACCTGAGTTACTCATTGATCTGTTTTTAGAACAATGCTTGAAATATTGCATGCACTTTTCTGATGTTGCTACTGATTTAATCTAAACATCTTAAGAATGCAGCTGAGTATCATCTTCAAACTGAAAATTGTGGATTTGGGATATCATTACAGTAGAGATTTTACTTGGAAATCTGCATGAGAAAAATGACCATTATTCTTGCAGACTGGGGAAGCAATATGCTTTAAATATTTATATACTGTCTGTATTTAGTTGGTTTTACCCTGTTTTGTGTGCTAAAACTACATCAGAAATGGATTTTAGTGTGCTTAGTGTCACAGCTGTGTGTGGCATTTAGAATAATATGTAGCTACATAATCCTATTACATGCTTTAATATCAAGATTCTGAAATGGAAGATACCTTGTTACACTCTTGTCAGATTTGGAGCTGTGTTAGTCCCAATTATATCTGACTTGGAATAATGATCAAAACACTTTTAGTTGTCACTCTTACAGAAGTCTTAAGAGTCCTGTAACTGAATAAATAGATGGGAACAAAACTCTCCTAATCAAACCTGTTAGGCATGGATAGGATAGCGCAAGGAAGACTTTATCTGTTGCTTTACTTAACATAGAATGTGTGCCTTCTGTTTTCTAACTACCATTCTGCACTTATTTATGAAAAAGAAGCCCAATTACTAAACTATTAAATGATTTGTAGAGTTTTCTCCCTTTATCACTTCTGGTCATTAATGTTTTGCTGTCTCAGAGATAATTTGATCATGAGGGAGATTAAAAGACATTTATTTAAGAACAGAGCATTTAAAGTGATGTGTGACGCATTAGAAGATCAGAATATGACAGCAGAAAGATATTTGAGTGCTTCAACAAAGCATATTCTGGTGTGGTGTTGATTAAAACAATAGCTCCACCACCTGCATTTTGCAAAATGTGAAATCTGCTTCTTGTTCTTCACAGAAGAAAGACCACACACTAACGAGAGGACTAATTAATGCCATTTGTTTGAATGAGTTTTATTATGGTAGATGTTAATTCATTGTGAATTGAACTCTGGTGGGAGGCTTCAACCACAACCCTGCTGCGATTTGATGTGTTCAGTATATCATTTCAGCCAGGCAGTTTTGTTTACTGTGGTCGTATTTCTTTGATCTGAAATGGGAAACATATTTATCACCAGCAGTTGTGTATTTGTATTCCGTAAAGTGACAGAGAGCACAATCACCACCCCTACTAAATAGATAGAGATACTTGGGTTTTTTCAGTAGCTAGGTAGCAGTAACCTGTTTCCAGGTTTTCTGAGTTAAAACATGATTAATCAAACCACACCGAATCTGAAATGTATCTCGTGCTAAATCCAGCTAACAAAAGATTGAAATTAACAATTCCTTCCTGTTTTGGAGGCTGTTGATTGAACTCTGTGATACACGTATTTGCACACTTTATTCTCCGAGACCTGTCCTGGAAATACTGGTGGTGCTCCGTAAAATAAGCACGCAGTGCCATCAAGTGTCTGAACAAGTTATTGCCAGCACCGAGTTGAGGTACAAACAGTGGATGAGTAAGACTCTACGTTCTCGCCAGAGGCATAACTATCTACGAATGTTGAGCAGGTTGGCTGGTGGTTTTTCTTTACTTCGTGGTTAGGTTTATGTGAAAGTGGCTGCGTGCTGCTGTTGCTGGCTTTCAGTGCTTTGTCTTAGAAGTTTAGCGTCAACAGCGGTTATGTGCTCTTGTTAACCATTTCAGAGTAAAGTGTCAACCTGTTTTGACAGTCTGTTTTGTAGTAATACTGAGATGACAACAAAATCTCAAATTGGACAATAATTCGTTGGTGTTTTTAGCATTGCTAGATTATTTCACTGTAAATTATAAGTTTTCAAATAAAAGTATAAATGCTACAGTGTAATTCTTTAGTTGCTAGTTTTTCCTATTTAAGCATCTGAATGCCATTCACATTTTATGTGAATGTAATAGGTTAAACTGCTTTCAAGACTGTGCCTACTTTATTTCTGCTTTTTTATCATTATACCTGGGTCAGCATCTTTATAGATAGAAGGGAGATATTTTAGTATTCCATTAATTTTGTTCCTATTCAGAAGTATTTTTCAGGGATTTATGAATCTACTTTAAAAACTGGGAAAATTGTTAATATTATATTCTTGGTCAGGTTATGTTTCTAAAAATGTTAACCATCTTATTTAAGAAACATAGCTTAAACTGACAACTCATGGTACATATTTGCAGATCAGTTGAATTCCACTTTGTTTTCTATGGATTAATGGGTGCTGATGAGGTTTCCTTTGGAGTCTTAACTATATGTGTTACTCTTTTTTTTCTTCTTTTTGAGGCTTCATCATTTATAGTCTTTATTTATAGTACTGATATTTGCTCTGCTTCTTGCTGAAGGATTTTTCATAGTCGTCTCCCACCTTGTCTCCCACAATATCCAGCTATTTAGGATGGATGCAGAAGAATTTATTATAGTAATGATTTGTATTTAGTTTGGGTTAGTTTATTTATTTTAAAATATTTTTTCTTATTTTTAGCATTAAATTTTTGTCTCCAATGTTGCGGCTCATATTAGTGTTGATGACTGTGGAGCTAGTCAACATTCATTTGGTTTGTAAGAAGAATCCTTCAGATTATCAGCAGTATCTAAAGTGAGTATATAAGTTTACTTTATGAAAACAGGAAATTTTACACATTCCTTTTTTATCTGTAATGCAAATTATGTAGAGAAAGAAAATAAAAGGAACAGCATGACTTTTAGTGCATTGTCATCCTTCTTATCATTATAGCCATCATCATACAATGTTCACTCAAGAACTAAAATTACTTAACTGAAAATATATGGTCCAGTTATTCACATGTTAAATTTTTACTAGACTCTTCTTTAGTATAGATAGAGAACAATCACTCAAAAAATATTAATATATAAAAGCCATATTTAAAATTGTTTAGTCCTTGTGTGTCAATTCACAGCTGGTTGGATACTGTAGGCATTGTGAAACATTTGCCTGAGAAAGGAAAGGAAGCCATTTGGGGAAAATTCTATTACACATTTTATCACTGCATTCTTTCTATGGCAGTGTTTAATTGCAGTTCTGAAAATTATGACTTGGTACTGTGGGAATGAGGGAGTGGTTTTCTTCCAGAAGTAGAAGGAATCTTTAATGTATTGACCATCCTGAGGGAGATTTTGAAATGTGGAGACATTAGCCACTTTCCATTAGGCATCGAGATATTTTTATTTTTCCTTTTAAGTCCTTTCTTGAGTTTTTCTTCTTTTGTTTTATTTCTTGTAGGTTTTTGAAGTCAGTCTTGCAGTATACTGAGAACTTGGTGACATACACCAGCCCTGAGAAAAACAAGTGGGATGAAACCCTGGAGCTTACAAACAAGACTTTGATAAAAATCAAGAGAATCAGTGACAGAAAGCTAATGTTAATGCAGCTAACTACATAATGGCTTTAAGGTAATTTGGACATTGTTATATCTTAAAAATTATGGGGTCCTCAAGTCTGATGAGTCTAATTCGAAGTCAGGACATCATGAGTCGCTGTCAAAGTTTGGATACAAAATTTATTCTTTTTATTTGAAGGTGACTGTTGAGACTGGAGTTGTTATGATCAAGCTTCTGAAGAGCAGACTGTTTGCTAAATCCAGTGAAAAAGATTTACTGAGCTAAATCAGGATGATGCAAGTTCTGCTTTATGTGTTTTGTAGCTTGAATTTTTTGTTGTTTGGTTGGTGTTTTGTAATTTTCTATTGTTATTATTGTATTTTTCTACTGAAAATATTGCAAAGAAGGGTATGAATAAAAGCTCTGGAAATTTTTAAATGAAAAAAGTATTTTTTTACTTTAAAATATACTGGAAATTATGTTACACACTGATCAACGCGTTAAGAAATGATGAACGTTTAGCAGAAAGTAGTGCTCATTGGCAGCTGTGCCTGTTGTTAGTTCAGAACAGGATCAGATCTTGCACTGAGATAAAGCTGATAACATATTAACCAGCTGTTGATATACTAGGATATAAAGGAGACAGGGTGGAATAACTTTTGCACAATATGTGTTTTTTTAATTTCATCTGCTCATTCCCAATAAATATCTAGTTAGTTAGTTAATCTCCTTCAGAATAAATGAGCACTTGCATGTAGTCACAGTCACAAATGTGTCATCGTTCAAAAAGTTACCGTCTTGTTGCACACAACATTAATTTGAATAACTTGTTTTTTCAAAATAAGTTCTTCCCCTTTCTCATCTCCAAAGCGTAGAATTTCAAAGGAATGCAGCAGTTGAAGAACAGTTCACAGAAGACCACCAATCTGTATCCATTTGCTTTCTCCTGATGAGACTAAAACCAGGGGGTAATGTCTGGATAATATTTGGCTCTACAAAGGATCACAGGTTCAACTTACTTTTTAATGAGATTCTTTGCAGTGTTTCTTAACTAGAAATTACAGTGAAAGAATTACTAGTTTGGTTTTGGTGTGGAGGATGAAGAATATATTGCTTCCTTTATGTTACTTTTGCAACATATTGTGTGTGTTTGGAATACAGCTATGTCGCTTTCCATGTGGGTTTTTTGTTACTATGGAAATATATGATGTGAAGAAGTGTGAACTAGCTAAGAAAGATAAAAACTAGGAATAGAGAGTAATGAATTAAATGCAGCATATGAGCAACGGTCTGAAATTTTATCTCTTTTTAAAGTCTGAGTTGGCAAATCCTAATTATATTTTTGAAAGCTTATTTTTGTACCCATTGACTGCTCAGACATGTTAACATCTGCTAAGTGTAGGTTGGTAGGGACATTTATGATGACACTTGCTTTGATGGTGGTAAATGTTGTAAGGCAAAACATTTATTTAAGCTTTACATATTTATTGTAGGAAAGAGATCAAGAAATCCCAACACAGAGTCATGGTTTAAAAGTACATTAACAGCTGACCTGCTCTCCTTTTGAAAGTATGTTCATGTACTGAAAAGCACCTAGATGTGTATAGTATACACATGTATATATGTATACACACCTTTTTTAGTATGTGCTTTCTAGACCATAGATGTATATTTTCAGCAATATAAGTTGTCCTATATGTAAACTTTGCTAAAATGATTTTGCATGTTGTTCTCTTCATATGCTTTTACTTAAGATGGAGCACATTGATAGTTTCTCTTTTATTAACTAGTGCCATGGATGAGATTTGCTGCTTTAAATCTGCAGTAAGAAACATGATGGACTTCTGGCAATTTTGTCAATGATGCTTTTCCAGTTTGTTTTCCTACCTCTGAAGCTCTCTGATGGGAATGCTTCTACCATCTATTGAACAGATCTGGAAAAGGCTGGGACAGTCCAATTTATTCTGACTTAATGCTGTCATTTGCCAGTAGAGCTACATGCAGGGCTTATAGTTTCTGCCTGGTGTTAAAAGACTTGCAGAATAGAGCTGCAGAATAAGTGCATATTCTACAAAGCACATTGAAGAACAAATTGCAAGAGACATGGTAAAGATCATAGGGTTTTTCCTTTATCAGTTACTTGAACTGACTTCTTCAGTTTAAACCATGACAGGTAATCTTTGCCAGTTGTTTGGAGTCAACTTGAGTTTTAAGATGTTAGAAAGAATCTTGACTGTGAACACTCAATATTCCTAAGAGCAAAAGAAGCTTGGAATAAGCAAAGGCATCCAGTGGGTGCACGCATGAGTAATGCTGACAAAACACATCCTGTTTAAATGCAAGTGTTCTGACTTCTTTTTGTCCTAATCAGAATAAATTCTGGAGCTGAGCTGTCCAAAACTGTGTAGTCATCCATTAGCCATTCAAGTTCATTCTTTTTTCAAAATTCAATCTTTCCTGCAATTTTCCTTGGCAGAGGGGTTGGAACTAGATGATCTTAAGGTCCTTTCCAACCCAAATCATTCTGTGGTTCTATGATTTTATGATTCTAATTTTAAATACCTAGAATTGTACCAAAGAATGTTTTCTTACAAGGTGTTCTTTTATCTAAGTGTTACTTACAGTTGTTTTAGTCATTGGCCTCCCACATAGACATAGAATCTTCAGCATCCTCTGAGGAAGGTTGTTGAAATATTTTGTTTACCTGGTTAATGCTGATGAAGGAGTAAAGATTCTTCAGTTGTTTCTTCTGAATTCAATTAATCAGTTTATATGTGTGTCCATATGTGTTAATTAAAAATAGCTGATATTTGTTCCTCATACTTCATGATCTTACAAGCTAATGTTAGACATCCCAACCCAAAGAATTTGTGACAGAAATTTTAAAAATGTGTCATAGAGAAAAATCAGGTATCCATCTTTTTTACTGAATCATTGGAATTCCTTTGTCTCTTCTTGAATATCCCAGTTAGATGAGAAGAGGAGCATCTATAATCATACTAGCTTTTCAGTAGGGAGGTTTAGTTCCCCTGCCTGCCTTACACCTCAAGGGCTGTTTTCAGGTGAGAGAGTGTATGAAATAATAATAAATAGAATGCTCTTAATTCAAGTTGGAATGGATATAGTTTTCAAGTAACAGTAGAGATCCTTTGCTGCTTACATAAGAATGAGTGAAAATTAATAAGAAGTCCGCTGAGTCCTTTGTCACCATCATTATATGAATGGGTTTGTTTATATGCATAAACGTTTGAATAAAAGCCAATCTCTGAAATAATTGCATTCCAGTTGTGGGAACATTTGTGAGTTTTGGTACTTTCTACGAATCATAAAGATGAACTAGAAGTTTACTGAGATGGGCACTACACAAATACAATGAAACATCAGTTATGGTAAGCATCTGGCTTGTTCACGATTTTCTCACTGTCATGCTCTAGTTCGTGCTCTCCATGACAATGATAGGGTTACAAACAGAGCCATGTGTTCTTATACAGCTGTAACACAAGTAGCTAGAAGTACTTGCAACTTTTTTTGAGGTTGTCATCACTATTACATTATACAGAAACATGTAATAGATAGAGCACCAAATTTGATCTGCTTTATCTGTTAATACCTCTAATCTAGCTCTTTTCAAGCAGCCTGGTAGTCTTTGAAATGAACACATGGTGGCAGTGTTTGGTAATTCAAAAATAGCATTGCATCCTGACGTCTTTCTTACCTCTTAGAATGTGTATGAAGAAATCAAGTTTTCATCTGATTTCATCAGCTTTGTTATATGTGTCTTTAATTGTGGCCACTGCTTCTGATGCTTTCCTCATTTGTTTCAGATCCCTTGAAATCGAACACCTCTGAAAAATATGGTTTGCAAACAGCATTTTTATAATTAGATAGAGGTTCATCACATTCACTGCATTATTTGCTGAGGAGTTTTCAGCTTTTCCAGAAATTCATCAACTGCCCCTTTCCTCATAGAGGAGAGAATGGGTTTCATAAATAAGCTTATTTTTACGCGTTGCTGTTGATTACAAAACATATGAAGGTATTGATTACTTGAGATTGTCCTTTGCTAATTGCTGTGATATCATGAAAAATCTTCTCTCAAAAGCAAAATACATCTTTGAACAGAAATAATAATTGTCAAGGAATGTGTTTATTGAGAAAATTGCGCTGAGGTCTCATTGCTGTGTTAATGATTTTTCAGTCTGTTAAAACTGAAATGTGCTATTCATATGCTACCCTATGAAGAAGATATTAGTTGAGCATTGCTTGTTGGGTGGCCTTTGAAAACCTTGTCCACAGTAGCACTTTCAAACCATGCAGAGGGGTTGCAGTTAAAAAAGATTTTCTTTCACATTAAGTAATTTTTGTACACTGTGTAATCTTGTGTAGGAATGTTGGAACATCCCCAGCAGAGCTTGGTTTTGCCTTATACTACAATAATGCATCTGGTCCACGTATGGTGTCTCACCTTTTTTTCATAAATTGGTCTGCAGATGCGGAGCAGATTGCTGGCTGGCATAAACTATTCCTTTCCCATCTCCATCAGTGCAGATCCTTTACTCCACTAAGGATCTGCCCCATGCTGTTTGGGTTTCCCTTGAAGTGGATTGGTTCCTATCTGTGCTGCTTTTTCAGGCTTGCGTATTTTCAGGGAACTGGAAGAAAGAGCTACGTATTTCAGATAAAATCGCTGTATAGCAAAGCCTAATTAATTTAGCGGCTTACTTCACAGGGAACTGAGGATCATGTGTGGGACTTAACAGCTCTATACCAAATACTTGATGCTTAAATATTTTTGTGTTTCAGGAAGAACTTTGCCTAGAGTAGAAATCAGTTTTCTTTTCGAGGCTTTTTCAGGAGCAATACTGTAGGTTAAGTCACCTGATTTTTGCTTTTTAAAAATCTTCAAGGATAAATAAAGATCTGTTATTTAAGAAGCCTTTTAAGTCATATAGGTTTTCAGATAGAAGTTGACTGAAATGAAAATGCCTGTTGTTTGCCTTCCCTGGGCCCCAGGCAATAGGATGTAAATATGGGTAGTGAATACTGAGTGAGATCAAACTGGCATTTTTTCTGAAGGTGAGAATCCAAGACAATATATACAATTAAAGCCTACCAAAAGGAGTCCATGCCTTCTGGCATTCTCCACTGAATACCTCCTCTGTTCCTCTCCCATGTATATGCATCTCACAGTTTCTCTAAAAAAAAGGAAAAAAGAAAAGCATAGCAGAACCAGCCAGTGCCAGTTTGTTTTCCATGTTTTCTTTTCTGTGTAAGGGATTAGTTGTAGTAACAGATTTCATGTGCCAGAAAGTGGGTGAACATTAACTATTTTGTCATGCACTGATCCTTCCCACAGCCCGGCAAAATTTGAAATGCAGGAACGGTTATTCATTAACATTTCTTTGTGTCTACAGGAAGTACATTTACTATGTAAACATGTTTTATATAGAACATACAGCTGTTTTGAACGAGCACTCAATGAGACATAAGAGTACAGTGCCTACACTGCCACTTCAGAAACTCTGAGATACCGCAGCATTGTGTTTTGGAAGAGTGAACACACAAAGACACTGCCTGGAAAAATGAATGCTGCAAGTTTCTTTTAAAGCCAAAAATCTTTAATTGGTTTGACTTTTTTTTGTCTCCGAAATATCTGCACGCTGAACTATTGACATGCAGTCAGTATTTAGAAGTGGGGTGGCTGGGGGTGTGTTTCTAAAGTTCCGTTTGCTGATTTTAGTAGAGAACCCATTAAAGCAGGAAAATTCAAGCACCATCACATAGTCCATTTTTTAATAGACTGTGGAGTATATTGTCACGAGGAGAAAAATGTAAGGTGTGGGGAAAATGTGCCTAGAATAGCTAGAAGAATCATGGGCCTCTTGTTCTGAGAATGTCAGTCTCTAATTTGGGAAGAGCTTTACTGGTAACGCTACTTCCTTTTCTAATAGGTGGAATTGTGTTTGATACATCTCTCTGCAAGCAATTCCACTAGTTAAACCTTAAGTGCCTTTTCTGGAGTGGGACGTTTTCTGATAAAGGCGAGGAATGTTTTTGCTTCCCAGAAATGTCAGTCAAGCAGAATGTCTTGGATGGGCTGTTGCCTCTAGGTGACTGAAACCCCTTCAGAGCTGTCAGATGGTGCATTTACCAAGGTACTTCTCAAACAGGCTGTACTCTACAAGCTTTCCCATGTGAAGTTTACCATTCGTAAGGACCACAGGACTGAGTAGCATGATGTTTTGTGGAGAGGGGTCATGAACAGCATACCAAGCCCTTGGACTGCTCTCACCTGACAAGGGTGTAGATACTGTGGTATTGAGCTAGCCAGCATTTGGACCACAGTCTGGTATACTGTGGTTTTGTGTTTGGCCTTTAGCTTAGATAATCCTTGCTCAGAAAAGCCCAAGATGGGAGAAGGGGGGTCTTGGCTGTCTAACGAGTCCTACGCGTGCCTTCTAGGTATAACTTCTATTAAATGTTAAGAAAGGGAAGCGGTTTTAATTGTTTTAATGGGAAAAAATAATAATACTCTTTAACCAGCAGGACAGTACAATGCTAGGAGCAACCATTGTGGCAATAACGAGCTCATGAATTTTGGACCAGTGGCATCAGTGCAAGAGTGGAAGGTTAATTCTACGCAATTGGTAAAGAAAAAGTAACCTCAAAAATAAATAAATAAACAACACATGTCTTTGCTGTGACTTCGGAAGAGCCCTAGGACCATGCTGGCCTGAGTAAAGCATGAAAAAGCAAACAATTAAAATGAAAAGCAAGCCCATGCATGTAGGTGGCTAAATGGAGTTACACCTGTAATTATGTGACAGGGGATACGGGTATGAATCATAAACTGCTGCCATTTTTGAAATGAGTGCTGCTGTGAAATAGACCATGGTATCCTTTTAAATTACATAAAAGGGGCTTAACCTTTTTTCTTTCTATAAGTCTTGATAGATTAACTTTTAAAAGAAGTATTTAATCATAAGGAATGCATTTTGCTCTGTTTTTTAGAGTGCCCTGATGATGAGGTGTATGATGAGTCACCTAATTGAACAGGGATGTATGTCATTATATAAGGAGAAAAACAGATTAGAAGTACCACTCAGATGCTAATATGTGTTCTGATCTTGATTATAGTAAATCAAAGAGAATATTTTACTTTATAAAATTTACTTTATAAAAAAATAAATAAGTTGAAAATTGGTTTAGGCTGGAAGTTTAGGGACATAAGTTTAAAAACAAAACAACCAAAAAAAATATAACCTCAGAAGAAATATTCTTGCATCTACTGATCCACTAATAATTTTTATGTCATCAGGTATTTCTGGTATGAGAAGGAAGAACATCCATCTCTTTTCTCAGACTCTGAAGAATCTTCATGGGATATTTTCATAACACTCACTAACAATAAGATGTTTGGAGAGCAAGTAGTGCCTCCAGTATACATTCCAGGTACTAAAGCAGTTGGTGGTTTAAAAAATGTGGACTGTAGCCCTAAGGTGAAGATGGAGGCTATGCAACTGCTTGCACTATGTGACTGGTTGGGTACACACCATGGGATTAAGTGCTGAAGACATTGGCAAGCAGTAGCCCATTATCTTTTTGGTAAATTCCTGACTGATAATGATATCAGAGCCATTAAAAATAATGAGCTGCTCATATCTCACAAGGCCCTTTGGGTAGACATAAAACCCCTACGCAGCATTTCTCAGGGAGGCAGGAGGGGCAGAAAAAGCTCTTTCCCCACATGGGGACGGTGAGCATGCTGGCATAGGTGCCTAATGCAGGGACTTAGCCTTGGCTGATACCGCTTCTCCAGGCATGGCCTTACAGCTGCTCTATTAGCAGGTAGGAAAACCACTGGTACCATGAAGGTTAATGATTTCCTCCTGCAAAGCTGTCCCTGCAGAGAGCTCTTGTTACTTAAGTCTGACCTTTCTGTGCTATATGGAACTCCAGAGTTTTTGGAGTTTAAACAATTTCTGAAATCAAATATGCTCATTGCCTAAGGTAAAACATAGGTATTTCTTTATCAGATAAAAAGTGAGCCTGCCTTCTCTCTTTTGAATGTAAGTAATGAAGAAATGTTATGTCAATCACAATTTAAAGTAAGAAACTGCTACACAAAAAAGAGAACTTTCCCATTTTTTTTCACAGTATGACATTAATTATTCAAATATCTAGCTATTAGCCTTCAGAGTGACTGAGACTCTGATAACAATTCATTAAAACATTCTGGTACTGATAAAAGTATAGTCTAATGTCAGTGTAAATAGACAGCAACAACTTCATATAAAAAGTCACTAAAAATAAACCAAAAACCAACCCTGAAAAAAGCCAGCATAAAGTATTGCCCCCAAATTTGTGGCTTATTGAATTTTCATGCCTTACCATTCAAGTCATATTCCAGGAACTGCAATGTTGAGCTGCAGGTAGAGTCAATGGACTGTTCAAAAGAGTCTTTTTTGTTTGTTAAGTCTGTTCTCCAGGTGACATTGTACAAAGGGGAAGCAACTTTGAAAGATCCAGTCAAGGCACCAAATGATGGGATGTATATTCCAGCAGGCAAGGATAATTTGAGAGGGGGTATCTCAATTTTCTGTTCAGAAATTGTAATTGTAGGCATATCAAAATCTGCAATCTTATTAGCTACTTCATCCAGATCTACATGGAAACTGCCAAGAGAAATACTCTTTGGAAGAGTGAATTGAGACACAGTTATTTGGTATTCAGGTACTGTCACTTCAAGATATGGTATTTTATATTCTTCTAATGTAATATAGTTGGTTCCTACATCCACTTTGGGGAATCTTAATTTTGGCAACGTGGGTAAGTTGACATCAAATGGCATTGTGTTTAGAGTCTGTGGAACTTTTATGTTGCGCAAGTCAATAGTTTGTGCTGGGATCTGGAGAGTGGTGAAAGGAACTCTGAACTCTGGAGTGCTAAAAACAGGGCTTGGAGCCTTTAGGTGTAACTCTGGAATACTGAAAGTGAAGCCATCAGTGAGCTTATTCACAGGTATGGGGAAAAAGTAACCATCATTACTCTTTGTGTACACGAGGGATGCTGAACCATTTAAGTACTGTTTTCTGTCAGTACTGGTAGTGACATCCAATTTCAAGATATCCCATAAGCTCTTTTCTGAAATGGGGCACTTTATGTTTTTGAGGAAATCCATGTATGCTTCCAAAGATCCAGAAATATCAAACTTTGCCTTTGAGTTTTCATTTGATAACTGCATGTCATGACTAAGAGATAATGACTGAATTTGGCCTTCACCCTTCCAGCCAACTTTCTGGCTTGCAGTACTGATTTTCACTGCGACAACTTGATTAACTGAAGCTGTGTCCAAGAAGGTATTTGGCTGATTGGCTTGAATCTGAAGATCTGCTGATACGTGCCAAGGAGCCAGCTCTAAGGTTGCTTTGCATTTCTGAGCCCCTGTTGTTGTGAAAAGAGGTGTATATTGTGCATTGCTCCTACCACTGTGCTCCCAGACAGCATAAACACGACGGGTAGATGCTTCAGCTGCAAGTATTTCTTTCATTTCACTGTTCCAGAGTCCATCTGCTTTGGAGTGTGCCTCAAGCTTGAGAGATGACCGAGCCCCATTAGCATTCAGATAGGTGTTTGCCTCATAGTCTAGATTTCCAGAAAATGCACTTCCAGTGTAAAATGATCCATTAATATCCCCATTTGTAGAAGTTTCTACTGATATGTAAGATGTAAGGCTCTCTAAAGCAAATTTGTGAGCAATTCCTCCCTTAGCACTGGTACCATATTTAGGGGTATTAAAATCATACATTAATTTTAGTCCTGAGGAAAGAGTGGGTTTAGACTTAGTATTTCCAGAAAGTTCTTGGCTGAAGTTAATTTTTAAAACTGGTGTGTTGATTTCTGCATTTGTTTCCACTGAAGTTTCCATGTTCCTCTTTGTGAGACTGACAGCGCTGTCATGATTTCCTCCTAGAAATTTGTTATTACTCAGGGACAATGCTGTGGCCAGCTTCAGCCCCCTTTTTCTTGTCAAACTTGTTGAGCCATCCAGCTTAAATTGCAGTGCATCAATGACAGAAGAGGATGAGACACTGAGTTGCCCAGCAATATCTGACTGATTGAATAGCCCGGCATTTGCAGTTAAAGTTATCACACTGGATTTAAATGAGAAGTCGTAAGTAATGTTTCCCATGGCAGGAATTAAGATGTGGTTTGATGGGCTGTTGATTCTGAATCTAGGAAGCTTTAGAGTGCGTAGATCCTGTGGGACATGAAGGACTGGAAGCTCCAGAGAAGGTAAGACAAGTGTGTAAGATGGTACCGAAAAGCCAATAAATGGGATTGTGAATCCTGTTGTGCTTATTTCTTTTGGGAGCATGTAACCAAAGGCTGGCATCTCAGCAGTAAAAGAAGAAACCTCAATATTTACAATTGGAATGGTGTATCCTGGAATCCTGAAGGTTCGTGGTAATTTGTTCAGTGAAGTCTGTATTTTGTATTTGTCAAATTTTATTTTGGCTTCATTATATGACTTTGTGAGAAAATCTAACGCTGTGTTTCTTCCTCTCTCAAAATACTTGTTGAAGAATATGATGTATTTATTAAGTGCTTCATGCACTGTTGCTAAAGGAAGTGGGATTACATGCATGTCTTTGTTTTTCTCATACCGAGCATTCAAATTTAAATCAAAGGATTGTCTTGTTGTCTTCAATAAATCTTTCAGGCCTATGTGCTCCCACAGTGAATAATCTTTTAGCTGAGGAGTTTTGATTCCAGTGTAGGGAACCTGAAGCTGAGGAATGGTTAGAGGAATATTTAGGAAGTCCAGATTGGCATCTCCATTCATTTCAACATGAGCTTCAATTCTGTCATCATTGTTGCCAGCAGACATATTATGGGAATATCTGTACTGATTGAACCTGCCAGTAGCTTGCCAGTTGACCTGCTGAACAGAGGAACTGAGTGCAAAACCATAGTTATTCAGGAAGTCAATTTTCCCAGTCAGTTTCATTGGGAAGCTGATTTTCACATTTCCATCATTGTTTGTTAATAGACGAATTTCAAAAGGCTGTGCCAAGAAGAAAAACTCATTATTTACAGTTCCAGTAATCCGTCCATTGAGCCGAGCATTGTGAGAGCCTGTTAATTCTACTTTCATTTCTCCAAGTTGTCCTGAGCCTTTTACATTCAGAATGCTACGCCCCACACGCTGTGACTCAATTTCAGACTGAATCTGAAGTGTTGCATAATTCAGGACACCGCATTCATACCTCATAGCTTGGTTGACTTTCAGGTACTTATCATTTATTCTGTTGTTGGCAGAAAATGTAATAATGGGGCCCTCAGCCCTGAAAGTGGCATGAGAATCATGAGTGCCTTCATCAGAGAAATTAGGAGAAGCCAATTTCCAGTTTCCTTTACCAATGGAAGTAAAATCTATGTGTCCTGCTTCTACCTCTGTTGTCATATTATTCAGCAAATCAGCCTGGCTGGAGAAATCAGCTTGTGGAATATTCAGTCTGTGGGAATATGCCGTTCCACTCTGGATCCAAATTTTTCTTTGCAGCTTGACCATTAAATTATTCTGTAGTTCTATTGAATTTTTCATTGTATATATGTTTGCTCTAGTTTCAGCTTCACCTTCTACAGAAGTCCCTAAAAATACTACTTCATTGGTGTGATCAACTTTAAGGAACCTGTGGTTGACCTTCATGGAATTTTTAAGGTTCAGCTGCTTCATCTCAGGGGCTAAGAGACGTGAATCTGCAATAACACTGAAAACCAGGAAGTCTGATTTGGATGTTGTTTGAGCTGAAAGAGAGGTCACAAATTCTGGACTGTTTGTGGATGCTGTAGTATTATGAACCTCAGCTTGTGCAGACAGTGTAAAGAATGGAGAGGTGACTTTGAAAGCACCAGACAATTTGCCAAATGTAGGGACAATCACAGTATGTGGGATACGTGGAAGCTGGAACTCTGGTATCTTCATGTTAGGAATCTGGAGCTCATTTAGATTTAGCTTTGGAACCAATAATTCTGGTATTTGAAATGATGGCATTTGTATTTCTGGGAAAGAAATGTCGGAAAAAGGCATATCTCTCATCTTCAGATCTTTAAAATACAAATCAATTTCTGGCAACTGAAATTCACCAGATGTGAGTTTGTCTATTGTTCTCAAAATCTGGAATTTAATCTCATTCAAGTCAATTGTGTAGGAAGGAACTTTAAAGATATTTAGAATTGTAAATTCTGGAGTAGTAAATTTCACTGGGATTTTCATGTCTTTTAGTCTCTTAATATTTATCTCATAGGAGGGGATATGCAGATCAGTCAATGGAACAAAGAAGTCTGGTGTTAGAAATGTTGCTTCCCGAAGACTTCGAAGACTAACCTCAAAGGCAGGTATAGTGACTATAACTGCTCTGATTTCAGGGACTTTAAATCCTATTTCAACAAACTGGTTTAAATTTTCAGCCCAATTTTTTAGATCATACTGTTCAGCCAAAGCAACGATTTCCTTAAAAGCTATGTTCCACTGGTCAGAAATGTACATGACAACAGAACTGTACAATTGGCTGATCTGTTGAAGACACCAGTGGAATTCCTGGGAAATATCCATTTCAGAAATCCTCTCTCGCAGGTCTTCCAGATGTTCATTTACCTTGCCTTTAAGGTTAGCAAATGTTGTTGAGTTTATGAGCTCCTTGAACCAGTTAATTATTACAGCAAAGTTGGTGTCCCTTAGTTGTTCGACATATTTTGAAATCACAGCTCTAAAATCTCTCAGATACTGCTTCAGAGCTTCTGCTTTCTGTGGAAGCTCGAGATTTCTGAGTTCCTCATTTATTTTCTGAGTTACTTCTTGGATTTTCTTATTTGTGTCATCAACAAACTGGTTATAGTCGAAAGACTTGAGCTTTTTAATAACCACATCAAGGAACTTGTTGACTTCATTTATCATCATTTCATAATCAAATGTTTGCACTTTCTTGACAGCATCATCAATAAAAGCAACAACTTTATCAAAGCATAACTTCACATCAACATTTTTCAGGTAGACAGTCAGTTTATAGACAGTTTCTTTTATTCTGTACTGGTTAAGAAGTTCTATCATTCTGTCCATTAAAAAATATACCTGCTTATCAATTTCATATATTACAATCAGTTTGTGCATACGGTCTCGAAAAGCACTGATCTTTTCAGACACTTCATACTCCTCCATCCAATTTAGAATAAAGTCTTTGATTTGTTCAAGAATTTCATTAATTTTTTCAATTGGTAACGAAAGCTTCAATTTTTCTAAAACTTCTTTAGCATTGAAGGTTTTAATCTGCTGTTTCAGATTTTCTGCAATGTGTCTGACATCAATATTCTGAATCTGAATCTTGAGATGTTCTAGGCTTTCCTGTATTCTGGCAGTAATCCTATATTCATCATCTACGTTTTTAATCCAAGCCAAAGCGCTGCTTCCAATTTTGCTAGGATGATACTGGTAAAAAAAAAATTGAATTTTTTGAATAGTGTCAGCTACAATCATTCTTAATTTATATTTGTTATCTAGATCTGTCAGTGTTTCAGCTATTCGATCAAGAAGCTGAGCAATAAGTGCTTTAATATCATAATGCCCATAATGATCTTTGATGTATTGCTCAATTTGTATCAGATAGACCTGCAACTGAGACAGTATTTCTTGAAGATTGTCCATAACTTTTTCCAGCATAATTTGGAGGTCATCAGATGTTATTCTGTAGTCCTTTGTGAAAGCAACCAAATTGTTTTTCATCCTGCTAACTCTGCCTTTCATATCTAATTTGTCCATGTAATCATTAATGTGCTGTGGCATTTTATCCAAAGTTGCTTTGTATTTTCTCATATGTTGTTCTATGTCAATGTTCTTCAGGTAACTTTGTATGGCCTGCAGTGTGGATAGAATGGTGCCTCTGACTTGTTCAAAGTAAACTGGTAAATGTTCTAAGAATGGTAGGTTAATGACATGCATATCTTTATTTTTGTCATACTTCACTGAACCAGAGATGCTGAATTCTTGAGGCTGTGACACACTGTCCCTGAGGCCCAATGCATCAATTAAATTAACTTCTTCATAAGCAAATGGTAGTATGACTGACATATCCATTACAGAGAGATCTGCTAAAGCTCTCCCACTAAGTTCCACACCAGTCTTTTCTGCATCATTGTAAGCACTGAGATCTTGTGAATACACATTATTGTTTAGCTGACTTTTTAATTTCCAAGCACTTGACTGCTCTGATGGAGTAAAAAGCATATGAACTTTGTTATCAAGCAGGGTAGTGTATCTTCCTCTAGACCTCAAGCTATGACTGGTAGATCCCCTGTAATCATGGGAGAAAGTGAAAGCAAGAGGCTCTGCTTTAAACAGGAATTTGCTGTAAAGGTCTCCTGTGTGTTCACCCATAGCAATTAGCTTTCCATTGCCATTGGTACGTATGTCAGCAGAGATAGCAAATGGGGCCATAGTGGAACGCACAGCATTGCTGAAACGGAGAGATTTGGAATCACAGTTTGTGTCAATAGTCACTGAGGAAGCAAGTCCTGCCACATTCAGATGAACTCTGTGACTCACTGCTGCACCTTGAACATTCGCGACTGTATCTGTTTTAAAGTTTGCAGCTAGATCAGCATATGTAATGGTGTATGTATGCCTTATTTCATCTGCTCCATAGGCTCCTCTGACATTGCCACCTAAGTTCAGCTTCAAAGGCTCCAGAAGAAGTTCTGCTTTGTTGGAAACCTCTGTTTTAGTGTATTTAATATTATTGCTCAGTTTAGCTGCAAGTAAGCTAGGCTGCAATTGTAGGTCAAAAACATGCTTGTGGAACTTATCAAAGCTGAAGCTGTTGTCTAACTTCGAAGCAAATGTTAAGGATAAGCCAGGAATATTCAAGTCATTTGTGTACTCCAACTTAATCTCTTTGAATGATCCTTGCAAATTATTTGAAAACTTGAGTCCTTCTCTATTGACTCTGAAGTTTAAAACATGTTTGTTGTCCATACCCAGAACTGTACTCTGATACTCACTTCCCAGCGTTATTTCCGTTAGGCTCACTCTTCCACCTAGACTGAGTTTTGCATTGTTTTTACCATACCGCCCATAAGAAGATAGTGACATGGAGCCTCCAGCAGTGTCAAGTTTGGCATTCATTTCACTCTGCATTGTCAATGGACTAAACTGCACACTTGTGGTTGCAGTGCTGGCTAGACCGTACTGATTTACATTGAGTGATGACTTATGCGCAGCTCGATTCCTTTGATCAGTTATAGAGATATCAGTGTTGAAAACAAGATCCTGGGAATTGAGAGAACCTGCAAATAAGGCATAACACTGAGTTTGCTTGTAAGTGGCTTGGTACTCAGATCGAAGTGCTGCCATCTTCTTTGACAAAATCAAATCAAGCTTATTGACACCTGCAATATATCGATACCTCCCATTTGTTTCAGATGTAATTTTTAGCTGGCTGTTTTCATACTTCAGTGAAGCTGTGTTCTTTAATAGTCCACTTTGTACATCAGAAACTGAAGTAACAGAAACTAAATCATCACTGTATCTGCCAGATATCTGATTGGTAGCCTGAAGGTAAGAAGAATCCAACTTCAGATTTGATTTTCCTTCTAAAACCCGTCTCTTTTCATTGTATGAGCTGGACAGAGTATAAAAGCTTCTTGCAAAGACAGAAGCCACTTCCAGCTGCCCTTCCATCTTGACATTATTGATATTCACATTACTTGTCTTTTCAGAAACAATATCACTGGAAAATGAGACCTGAGGACCCAGAGTACTGGATGCCATAAGTGATATGGTGTAGTTTGCAACTGGACTAGGTTCATAACTCTTTGTCCTGGCCACCTTAAAAACTGATGTTAACAGTCTGTGCTTCAGGTGATTTTCGTATGCACAGGTGAATTCATTTCTATTATATGATGCTTCTCCAGAACCTAAAATAAGAAAAAGAAGACAAAAGTAATGGTGTAATTTATACCTTTTTGTCTTTAAGACTTTGATGCCAATGTTACTGCTTGAATTGCATTACTGCTATTATACCATTTTGCTTTAAAGGCCAAAAGGTTTTGGTAAATCATGAATATTTCTGTGAAAATTGTTATTATTTTTAAATTTGGGGCTAAAGTTTTGAACTATGAATAAATTAAATCTCTACTAGATATAGTTCTGTAAAACAATACAAAGTTATCTCATTATTTAAACATAAAGTAAGAAGATTTACTCTGAAGAATAACTGATATTTAACATTCCTGGTTTTTAATGTTTTCTTTATCATGCTTCGTTATGGTGGAGCATTTAAAAAAGACTGAAGTTAAGTTGTCCTTTTGCAATTTGAGATTTCAAACTGCAATTTTAGGGGAACTAACTTAAAAACACCAGTCTAAAGACCTATCCAGCCTAAGTCCAGGATAACTGCTATGTAGTTTTGGCAGTATATGGCCATATATAAATGACTTTATATACATATATATATATATGATTTGAGATTGTACAACACCTTTCTTTAAATAAGGAACAGGAAAATGAATGTGCTGTAACTGATACATGGAAAATGTAGTAATTAAAACAGTTTTGCCTACATTGCAGTATTAGCACACATTCTTACCTTTCACACTGTAGGAAAGTAGCTCAAAAACTGAATCAGCATTCGTGGTGTAAGTAGTTATTATGCTTGTTGTTTTCTCTGTTGTGCTATTAGCCAAAGTGTAAGCTGCTGTCCAGTTGTAATAGTTGCTGTATACATTAGCAGTGACCTCTAAAGCACCAAGTAAAGGCACCTGAAGTGGATAGGATTCTGGAACAGTGAATGTTGGGATTCTGTACTCCTGAGATGGCACACTTATTCCCATTGACTCCACTACCAGAGGAGGTGTTTTAACAGTCTGCGGCACATTTATGTCATGGGATGATCTTCCACCAAATGGCAATGGGATATTAATTATAAAACTGTTTTTATTTAAGCTGTATCTGATCCGTCCTTCACTAGAAAAAAAAATTATTAGAAACTGTAAGTCCAGAAAGCATATGCAGAAATTTCCACTATTCCTGTTATTCCCATGATACTAAGCTTGCTTACATGCTTATACCAATGTCCTGACATTAGGTTTAGAGAGAAATGTAATGAAATGCAATGATGATCTATTATTATCGTCATTTTTTTAAGCACTCCTCTATCAGAATTTACTGAAAGCACTTCTGATATTGATGAATTCTGGTCAATGTTTTTCTCCTTAATTCATAATCAGTGAGACTCACAGGTCAAGTAGCCCAGAAACATTCTTTCTGTAAGACCTTGCATTAGAGTTCAGAGGTTCCTGATTCTTTGTTCAGAGCTTAACTAATTTTAGCTCACAGGTGGAGAGTGTCATTCAAGAGGCTAAATACAAAACTGTTATGAATCTTGCGTTTGATTTTCTACTCTGAGAATCCAACTCTGCTTTATGAACTTTAATGAACAGATGTATTGGCATGAAAATGATCCTCAAAGTGAAGGAATCTGAATGAAAATAGCTGTCATGTAGGAAAAAAATCCTCCAGAAACACTGCAATACTTGTGCAGCATGGCATGCTGAGTATCAGAAAAAGGTGATTATATTCTTCTTAGAAAAATAGTGATGCATTCTTACAGAAATCCATGAAAATTCTTGTTAGCATTAGAAGTTCTAAGAACCAAAGTTATAAAAAAATTATCTGATTATAAGCATTTTAAAAGATTCATACAAATATTCCTCATTTATTTTATTCTGAATAAAAATAAACGAAAATATAACCATTTCACCAGAAGCTAGGACTGAAAAAATGGATTGTCAGTTAAAAAGCTTGCAGGGAAATCTATAATTGCAAAAAGGCAAAACAAGAGGAAAACCCCAAATTTACAATCTGTTATTTTGCTTTTATCTC
>JAVHNF010058140.1:3195-16428 GCA_034783455.1 Micropsitta finschii
AATGAGAACAGGAGGTTTGAGATGAACCTACCTAACTTACCTTGGCTGAGACAAGTTTGAAGTGTTATTGGATGCCTTAGCATGCCTCAGCAAATTATATATGATCAGATATACCTGGAAACAGTTTTTTATAACCCAGGATGTCTATCCTTTTCAGGCAGGTTATTATGAGAAGCAGAGTTCAGCTGGATTCAAGCTGCTGTTAAAGCAGAATCTACTGGAGGCTCTAATAGGTTACCTAATAAAGACTTCGAGCCTCATCTACTGGTGTGTTGTTCTAGTTTACTTCTAGAGTAACTCAGTTCACTTAATGCCATTATACCTTAGAGTACCTTCAAACTAGAGCTGCTCATTGTTGAATCGAGTTCTGTGTCTTGATCAAGATACAGAGAACTGTGTTTTTAAAAGTGCTGAGGCGCCTGTTTGTTTGTATTGGAAGATGTTAAAACATGTTAAAGAAAATTGGTTCTAGGCTGAATATTTGTATGACAAGTTCTGCCTACAGCAAATCTCTATGACTGAGCTGCAGGTCTCTAAAAATAAGACTTAAAACTGGAATGTTTATGCAAGTCTTAACACTTGTGGTACCAGTGCACGTTGCCATAATAATAAATGGAATAACAGGGTGTTGTCATATTGCATTGAACTTCTGACCTCTGTTTCGTCTTGTGAAACAAATTGATCCTTGAACATAATGCCATAAAGGATTATCCGAATAGAAATGTTTTCTGGGTACTTATAATGAAACTCAATATGGTACACTATTCAAGTAAACAATAAATGAATTCATTATTATGATCAGTTTGTAAATGACATAAGTAGCAAAGCAGAAGCAAGATCAAACAAATCTGTAGACAATAGCGGGGATTTTTTTCCTGTGCTTTTGTGTTACACTACACAGAGGTATATTTTTTCTCTTTTTGAAACTGTCAAAACCCAATGACTGTGTGTGGAAATTAACTCCTGTGTTATGGAGGGTGTTACTTCTAATGCACGTCAATGTGAAACAGTGAAATATTTCTGGGTTTGCCTTCTCCAAAGGGGACCATCAGTGGCCAAATACAGCAACTGTAGAAAATATGTTAGGGTGAGTTGTGCTTTCCCTGCTACTGCAAGGGGAGCTGGTGCTCAGAGCCCCTCTGTCTGCATGGGAGGCAGCAGAGTATGGGAACAACTGAGAAAGTCAGTGCATTTATGGCTCCATGGCACTAACATACTGAATCCCCTCTGGATCTTTTTCATACTCTGTTGATCATATTACTGGAGTTGTTTGAATTGTTCTTCAAGGTGATAGAAATTATGTTGAGGAACAGAGACAGGATCTCAAGAGACAGAGTAGCTGAGGGAACCACAGCTCTGCTTTCCTCTCCGTCTTTATGCTTTGGGCTCCCTTGCTGCAGCCTGGGGTATGTGCTGTAGTTTTGAATCCCAGAAGGCTGGAGTGCCTCAGCCAGCAATCTATAGAGAGGTTGAAGGCTTCTCCCCCTCTGCCCTTTATAACTATGGAAGAGTTTGACTGGGAATGTCGTTTTGATTTACAAATGTGGGGCTGTGCTTGGGGCAGGCAATGCTGCTGTACTGGCTGAGTTTAGTCTCCTTTCTTTAGGGCCTGGAGAGAACTGCATGCATTCACTAAACAGAAACAGGAGTTGAAAGGCACTGCCTTTAGTCTGGCAGGAGAAAGCATCATGAGTTTGATGTGAACTGGTGCTGCAGCAGGAAAACCAGCCCAGCTCTGTGGAGCCTGGAGTTTTGTCACTTATTCCTGAAACCTGGGGCAGAGCACTTTGGGTTTTGCTGACAGAGTCTCTTACCCCAGAGGTGAAGGTACTGGTGCCAGGCACTGGCTTGTGGGGTAGAAATGACCCATAATCTATCAGTAATTATGGAAGCATATCCCCCGTGAAGAGACCGTATTGGTTTTTCCAAAATGAATAGCTTTTTGCAAGACTGCACTTAGCCTATAAGTGTTCCTTCTTCTCCATGTGTTTCTCCAGTAGCTTACCCAGGGCAGATGTTTTGAGACAGTGCAACAGTTTATATGTCAAACCTCACAGGAGATTCTCCTTCTGGGTCTATCCTGTATTTCAGATAATTTGGCCTTCCTTCCACATGCTCCACAGACTCAGAGATGAAGGCCTCTTTGCACCTAAAGCAAAAGGTGCTAGCACCTAGATCTGATAACCAACATAGAGAAGGTAATCTTGTATCAAGTCAATGTGTTAAGGAAAATCTTACATCACTTTAAGCAACCACAGCTCAGCTAGCTTCTAAAAGAACTGTGGTTTCTGTTACTCCCTGTTTTCTCTGGCAATGTCCAAGGCAAAATTGGGAGTTTCAAAACTAGAGGAGTCTTTCTTTGCTTGCTCTGCTCGTCACTCCACAGAAAAACCTTCACCTTTTGTCCTTATTCCTCAAATGAAATCCCAGTGCTCTCGGTCAGCTGATCTACTTTGATTCGCTTGCAAAGTGAAATCAATAAGCTCATTTAAAATACTTGCTGAAGGCAGGGAATCTCCCTTGTATTGGACATGCTATCAGAGGAGAATCTGCCATTCTGGTTGCAACATGACCTCCAGCCTGCAAGGATAAGTAGCCTGAGAAAGCGTTCAGGATTTAGCAGCAAAATCAGACGAGTGGAGAGACTGTGATAAGAACTATGTGAGATTACTGAGTTATCAGGATTATACCACGTTTCAGTTTTTCGGTTCCACACTTTTCCCACAGATTTTCTAAATAATAGTGTTTGATCCAAAATACACAGGATGATCTTAGGTGTACATATAGGTGAGCAGGTTGACAGACTGAAAGCATCAGTAGCAGAACACATGCTGTTTCTATTGCTTCTTCGTTATACACAGATGACAAAGTCACAATGTCTCTGTGAAATTATGAGTTCCTTTGATTATCACTGAGAAAATGTCCATTTCCCTTTTTCAGAACACTGTTTCAGACAATGCTGTGGAAGAAAACCAAACCAGCTGAAGCCTGAATGCTATATTTTGGCTTCACAATGAAGAAAAAGAAACCACAGCAGATTTTGTTGTTAAGTAGGAATACACTTTGCTAGTCTCATGGAAGAGACCTGTTTTCAGAATGAAAAACCACTCTGTCCCCAGCTTCCAATCTATATCTGATTATTACTCTTTAGAGGAGGAATACGAGAGTTTTCCAAGACTAGGTTTGGGAACAGACACGTATGTTTCATAATAATCCCTAGCCATATAGCAAGAGTCCTTTTAGATTTAAAGAGTGCAGGATTTCATAGGGTGATTTTATCTCCTAAGGCCTTAAAAATGCTCATTGATAGCACCACTGGCGATGGAAATAGGACACTCAAAGATAAAGGAGTGTGCAAACTGAAAAACAATCCCTGCTCTATGAATCTGTAAATGATCAGGCAGGTTTACCAAGGTGCAATCTTCACTTCTGCCATTGATATCTTGAGGGAGGGTGCAGGGTCCCATGATCTTCTCATGCTACAGCTGCAGCCCACACACCCTGAGTGGCCCCAGGCACCTAAATTTGCCACATTTGTCATCTCCAGACCTGAGCGGCCCTGTGCAGATCCTGAGAGGTAATGTGAAGCCATGTAGCACATGGTACAGCAGGAGCATTTGAACTCTCTGGTCCTTCCTGCCTAACTCCCACTGAGTGTAATAGAGTTGGGTACCTCCCTGTTTGCTATGACTTTGAGGTTCTTCATATACCACATCAGTTCTTGATATATGGGGTCAAGCTGGCAATTGATGTAAACCAGTAGAGCCAGTGATGGGCGATGATAGCAGATTCCTCTGCACAAAGTCATGGTTATGTGTCCACTGGATGTTCTACAATGCAGTCTGCCTCCAGTTTGCCTGTCTGGAAGGTGCTTATCTGTTTTTTTGCTGAGCTGATGCTGTGTTTGCTTATGACTTGGATGAGCTGTGTTCTTAGGTCAGGGACTGAAGACACTAAGGGGCATCTTGTAAAGACCCCAGTGGTTGGCAGGAAATATGGGTTACCCCACACATGACTGCAAATAAAATGGGACCCTCTCTTGTTGCTGTCATCCAGGAGGAATTAGAAAGTTATAGACTGTAGCAAATAGGGAGAGCAAAGCTTCATACTCATTACCTTGAGTGTGATTTTGCTCGGTGTTTTTTATGGATGAGCAAAGGTTGGATATCTGGGACATAAAGAGAAGTGAGGAAAAACATGAAGAGTCCTTAGAAATGTGGTGAGACTGTGATTTCCCTGAGGAGAACGAGGAAGAATGGCATTTACTGGAAGGAATGCCATTTTCCTACTGCTTAAGTAGAACTGCTGCAGTGAAGACTCCTGACCTGGCTGCTCACACTGCAGACTCACTTCATCGCTTCAGACACCTGCAAGTGTTGTACATGCATGGGAAGGTCAGGGGAGCTTCAAAGGGAGTTGGCTGTGAATGCCTAGAGCTTTTTTAAAAGCTGGGGGGGGAGAGTGCTTAGGGAGGCATGATGTCAGCTACAGAAACAGAGAGGTGATGGAGAGCATGCAGGTAACATGCTCTGTTCAGTTATCCCTCCTGGAGCTCTGGACTGAAGTGTTTTCACATCTGCTGGTCATCCTGTGTGGCTTCCCATCCCAGGTGGGGCAGGATGTTATATGTCCCAGGAGTACAAAACATGTATATTGCTATGTCCAGATGTGGCTCAAGCACCGTGGTGGTGGTTACAACACAGTTTTTTGTTGTAAGTATTAAAAACCAGTGACAGAACTCATTAATGTCAGGCATTTGACTTGTCTCCAGAGGTATGCCTCTTTCCTTAGCAGCTGATTTCTGCTGCTTTAAGCTGCAGACAGCTGGGGTAGCAGTGGTCTTCAAGTGAGTTTTGTCTTAGTGTTTTATCTGCTTGTGCCAGAACTCTGGACAGACAGACCTGGGAGACAGAATCAGGTTAAATTGAGCAGAAGATGGGGAGACCACCCTGGAAACCAAAATCACTGTCATCCTCACCATATATTCTGCTGACAGACTGGTCCTTGGGAATCTCTTTTTACCCTGGAGAAACCTTGAGTCAGACTTGGGTGGTTCCATTGGTCTGAGTATGTCATTAAGTCTCAATCTGTTAACAGGTTCAATGGCACTTTGATATGAATGGGAGCCAGGGAAACGTTAACTTGAAATCTGTTTATTTTTCTTCCCCACTGATAAAAATGAACAATGCATGAGGCTCTGTTCCTTCTCTAGCTCAGGAAGTGACAAACAAGCTCAATTTCACCCAAGAGCAGCCAAGAAAAAGGATCTGAATTTGTCTTTGAAGCCCAAACATTGATCATAAAGTATATGATACTATCACTGTGCGTGCTTCCTTCAGGTGCATGGAGTGAGTCTTCATAGGGAACATCCTACAATGCAGGGAACATCCTATTGTTTCCTGGTTATTTCATGTTGTATAAGGCAACTCTTATTTATAATGCACGAAATGTTCAGCCACCAGAGGTTTTTGCCTGGCTGATTCTGCCCTAATTTACAATAAACATTAGTCTGGTGATTACGGACTACCAGATTCCCTGAGTAGGATAACTCTTCCTTGAAGAAAGCACCTCACCCTCAGGATGGCTCAGACAGAGAGTTTCGATTGCCTCTGCCAGCTCCAGCCTGGGATCTTGCAAGAAGAAAAGAAAGGGCAGGCAGGCAGGATGTGGCAGGTGAAGCAGCAATCTTGGCAGAGCAGACGGCATTTACTTTGGGTAAAAGGTCTAATATGGGTTCAATTCTCCTCTCTCTTGTTACTTCCAGGTGCCTCCCTTGAGCACATGGGTTCTGGCCAGCCCCAAAGGGAATAAATACAAAAGTTTTGTATTTATGTCTTCTGAAACTTCTGTGCGAGAGAATTCATCAAATGGTTTGCACTATTATAGCTCAAGGGTTTGTGTCTGCTTGTCTTAGGTGCCTTGGAATGCTTCCTTTTGGGATCCTGGATCTAAGGTCACTCACATTCAGACATCATACAGGAGTATAATGCCAGATCCCACAGCCTGTAAATCCTTGGGATCTAGTTCTGTGTGGTTACATGGTGTAATATCAGCACTGTGCTTTGAGCAGGCAATGGCTCCAGAGGAGCACTGCTCGAAGGAACTCCATCTTCAGTGAGCAGTTTGGCAGGCACAGCAGCTTTGATGACTTAGCATTGTGCTCAGAAAGACAGAAACTACTTCTGGCTTAAGAATAAAGGACAGGACAGGGAAAGAGGATTCAAGGGTTTGTTTGTACCTTACATGCTTAGAGCAATGGTCCTCACTCCTCCTCCCTGCAATCCTCCCTGAGCTGCAGGGAGTGAAGAGAGCAGCAAGATTTTTGGAAGGCTAGATGTGGTGAGGCAGTATGTTGTACTCCAATTAGGTACTTAGTCTCTAAGAGGTATTAATATCACAACTAATGTTATTGGGCACTTTTGTTGTCAGTCTTGAAGGAGATGCAAAAGGCTGAGTTACAGACATGAGACTCAACCCAAATGCACTTTGTCCAGTTCAGATGTGAAATGGGATCACTGCACAGAGTGAGGGAACTCACGCTCTGACTGCTCAAGCTCCATGTGTCCTGTGTGACTGTGCACAGTGCTGCTGTCAGGGCTGGCAGTGGGTAGGCTCTCACAAGCTCCAATCCATGTCAGTAAACAAAGAAGCGAAGGCTGCTGGTGTGCTTACCAGCCTAAATTCCCATAGGACTGGGAACAGGAGGCTCTGATCAGATGTTTATGATGGTTCACTGTAAGTGCATGTGAAGAGGTGAACATCATGTGCGTCAAGAGGGAATGTCTATGGTAGTTTCTCTTACAGATCCAGATGAATGCAACCAGCATCTCATGGGCCTCAGCTGTAGAGTCTGCCCAGCTCCCTATTGGGAAAAAATTGTTCATGGTGGTCTTTTTACCAGATTCATAACAGTTTAGAGTCTGAGAAAACACAGTTACAGTCCTGAATGCAGATCAAGTGAGGTCACCAAAACAGGAGGTGTAAAAAAAGATTCTGCTGTGTTATTCAAATCAGGCCAAAAATGGTCTGAATCTTGGAGGAAATTCTATGTACAGCAGTTTTCATAAACCAAGGTGGTGGGCAACCCTGGAAAGGATTTAGTGGGCAGCCTTTAGAAATGTGACCCATCTGTTTAGCTTGTGCTTTAGCTGTGTTTTCATTGTCTGGGTAAGTTTTCACATCACAGGAACTAGAACTTTTCAGAGTAACTGGCTCATCTGTGTGATCTTGTAACTTTACTGAATCATGTCATCACTGGGTTAGGCTTTGATAAACATAAGAAATACGCTATTTTATAGAAGAATCCCAAGACACCTCTCCCATTGCCTTTTGCTTGGAGAATTTTTCTCCAAGTGCCAATTATGAAATAGTTTCATTTGCACAAGAATGTCCCGATTAAAAATCGGTTTTCAGACAAGGCTCTTGCCCTGGCTGAGGTAGCACCAAAGGTACAGATCTACACTGAGTTCCCTCTTTCTAGCCTGTATGTATAAATTATCCAGAGTTCTGAAATGAAACAATCAGCCGCACTTACAAGCCTGTTTTGGTGGACTTCAGCCAGGCCATTAACATAACAAAGAAAATATGTGCTTATTCAGATTCTTTTCATGATCCATATTTCATAACTTCTAAAGAAGGAGCTGCTTGAATAATGGCAGTAATAATACATTAGTAAAGTTATTTGTAATCTGTGTGATCTGACAACTACAGAAGAATACAGCACACTGTTGAGTATCTGTAATTGTATTTGTGTATGTATGTGTTGGGGGGGAGCATGCACAAAGGTATGTCTGGCCACGAAAGTCATAGGAATCCTTGCTAAAAATACAGTTGAGTGCTCAGTGATGTACAGTTCACAGGAACATTCATCTTTTTTTCCTTCTTTTTCCTATTTTTGATTTCTTTTTTCTTTTCTTCACTGTCAGTCTGAAGAGCTCATCTCCAGTTTTCTATTTCAGACCTGTGGACTCAGTCCTCAGACATCTTTGCAGCAGCAAAATACCTCTAGACCACATGAGGGTTTTGCCACCACTCAAGTGGGAGTACTGCCTATTCAGGGTTTAGGTGACATAGCTGACTGGCACTTAGTGCACTGCTGCAGAGGTAATACAAAAGAAGGCTACTGAAAAGAGCCTTCTACATGACAATGCCCTGGATTAATGTCTGTATTGCAGCAAAGACATTCACTACCTTGACTTGCATATTCTTAAATATCAACAAGTAACTTTTCACTGACAGGTTTTCATATCATTCTTCTGCCTGGTACTTGATATACAGAAGCTCAAATAAAACAAAAGCTTTGCGAGGTGCTTTTCCTGTCAGTTCCCTAAGTTTTTAGGCAGTACAGCTGACATCTCCCTAGATAGTTGGGCTGCTATGTGCTTTCCTGTACAAGGGATTACTTTTTTAAGGATGTTTTTTCTGCCATTGCAATAGCAGATGGTTAGAATTTAGCATCTGGAGAGATGTTGATCTACAGACATACCTGGTCTTCTCCCACAGAAATCTGTTCTAGAATTAGCTCACTTATAAATGGCTATGGATGTTATTTTCCTTCATTAAACTTCTCCAAAGTTGGCAGCATCCCAAAATAATAAGTAATCATGGCCATCGCAAGGTGCAGGTTTCACCACCTGCAGGCGCAAGGGGTGGTGAAGGATGAAGAGAGAGCTAAGCCTGCCCACAACTCTCAAACCTTCCAGGTAGCTGGGTTGTGGTTTGAACATCTGGGTTGCCTTTTAGAGATAGCAGCCTTTGCTGCAGTGGGGCATTGTTGTCAGTGTTCTGGTCTGGAGAGCATCACTCTGGCTCCAAATACAGGAGCTCAGCCCCACAGAGGCAGATAGGGGGCATGGGAGGGATGCTCACTGCTGTCTAATCAAATGAATTGTTTAAAGCCTTTTCTGTTTAAAAGTGTAGAAAACTGCACGTTTAAGCTAATAGGGCTCCCAGAAGAAAGGACTGACCAGTTCTGGTTGCTTCAGCCCTGTTGGAGATGTGGGTGTGTTGTGGTCTGGTCACACACGGTTTTGTCCCAGGACCTTTCCCTCCCACAGTGCCACAGTGCAGTGGTAGGCCCGGTAGAAGTGCAGAAATAACACAGATAAGGACAGGCTGCTCTGTATTTTGTTTTAACTTTTAATGACTTTGTGGTACAACACCAACAATTTTCTTCAACATGGCTTACCAGCATGCAGTATGTGAAGCGGATGAAACAAACAGAATAACCTCAAAAAATAATCATCTCTCTTCCTAATCAAGTAGCTTCCTGCATAATACCTGAAGAGATATCAGTGAGATAATAGCTATAATCACTGTGAATCCCTTACAGGTACAATTCATTATGCAACTTAATACATTTAAAGGCCTTATTTTTGTTCTTTCACTGTTTCAGAATATTATTCTCTTAATCTATGAGGAGTTATTCACCCTTGCATACTGTGCTGCATCTCAGGCTGGCCAGCTCCCAGGGACTAGGTTCCTTGTCATGCCAGGAAAACTCTCCTGGGAAAACTCCATCCATTTTAGCTTGTACAGGATCTTCTCAATCATCTTTTTATAAGAGAGGGAAGGGTAGAGAGTAGCATTTGGGTTGATGTTTGAAACAGGGGTCAGGGTGGAGTTATTAGGTATGCAGACTTAAAAACTTTAAAACACCATCTTAGAACCTGAAGCACTCCAAAATAAAAGCAAGAGACTGTTTGCAGGGCACTGCTGGCTACACTCCTTAGCCACCTGGTGTAATGGAAGCTCAAAATGGGCATGTTGGAAAATGTACACTGGCTAAACGATACTTGTTTTATTTTCAGAATGGAAGTGGTGATCCTAACATGTACTAAGATCAGCTGTGCTAGACTTGGGCTCTGATTTAGTCCTACCTGAGGCAGAAGACACTGTAGATCTAAATATACTGTAAAGTCTAGTATTTCTCCTTAGGACTGGACAGACAACCATCTCTGCTGAACTTAGTGTTTTCTTCAGTACAGTGCTGCCTGCATCTCCATCAGGACATCTGCATTCTCAGCAGGAGAGAGTCATCTCCCACAAGTCGCTCTATAAAGTCACTCTATAAAGACTCTCCCTCTGCAGACCAACCAGATCTGGCTCTCCTTAGGGTAAGTTAGATGATTCATAAATGATCAGGCTCAAATTAAGCACAGCTGCTGTCTCCAGTTTGACCTCCAGTGTCAAACAGGGCCAAGCAGTTTCTCTTGCCTCAGGTCTGATGACTTGTGGTCAGTTTAAGCCTCTGCTGTGCTTTATTTAAGCCTCTGCTGTGCTTTACAGCCTGAGATGATATGGCAGCTTGCCATCTCTCTTCCAAATTTGTACAAGCATCTTCAATTTCTCATGTGTATGACAAGGCACATTTATGTATGACAAGGCTGGCAAAGAGGGCAGAGATACTCCAAGCATTATGCTTGAAGGTGTGCCCCATCCAAAGCAATTGCTTCATTACTGGGGAAATCATGTGTACCAAGTCCATGCAATGCACACTGAAAACTCTGGCTCGATTTGAACCGTAAATAATATAATCAACTCCATTTGATGAGGCAGAAGCAAAGTTATGGAAAACCTTGAGTCATATATTAAAAATGCTACCATGGGCATAATAAAATAATCAGAAAACACTGAGCACAGGTGATGACCATTGTTGCTCTGGAAAGATGCAACAAATTCCTGTGCACTGAGGGGTTTGATAAAGGAAACTCAGAACTCCTAAGGACAAGTTCTGGGCTGGCTATTTTGCAGCAAGCTAACAACTTCTTTTTGGTCCTAGCTGCATTTATTGAAGAACAGCTTCAGAAACTCAAATTAGATCCCCTTTCCATTAAGTTTGAATTAGAGGTATATGTTGCTGATAATACCCAGTTTCCTAAATATTACAGTTGAGTGAGTACATCAAAGCATCAGAAGAATTGCATTCAGGAACATGTTCCTATCTAAATTAAAACTTATTAAGGAATATTACAACATTCTTCAAGGTAAAGATAATGGGAAGGATTAAAAAAGTTTCATTACTGCAGCCTGAGTTGTGAAGCATGGGGACACAGAAGTGATGTGTTTTTCTGTATCTTCCAAGGAGCTTTCAGGATCATCAGTTGAGCTGATCCTCCTGTGCAGGTGGGAAAAGGAGCACTGGGCAGAGGAGTGGAAGCTCCACTTCGCTAAACTCCTGCTGATGGAAAAAGATGATCTTCCATGCCTCTGCCAATACAGCAAGAGGAAGAATGGAATGAGTACTACTTTTCGAGGTGGTTTTCAAGGCATCTACTTGCTTGAGAAGAACAGATCTATGTCTAGAAGAAGTACCTCCATAAAGTGAAGGTCTGGACAGGTTCCACAGTTCCCAAAAGGCAGAGCAGCTGGCCATGCAAGTGTGCAGCCATTCCTACAGCTGATGCCATCTCTGCTGAGGCTGGCAGTCAGCATGGTGGTGTCAGGTCTTCTGGTGGTGTCTTTCTAGCAGTGTTGGGTAAATATAGCTCTGTATGATGGCTGCAGAGCAGCAAACAATAACCAAGTGTGTATATTTATTGACTAATTAATTAATTACACACCTCTCTCTCAGATGAGCTCTCAGGCTGAGTATGTGAGCAAGCTGGCGTGTGCATTTGAGCTGGCTGAGGTTTGAACTGTGGCAGCTGCAGCAGCGTGCTGATGTCCGCATTACTTTCCTCACATCCCTGCACGTATCTTCTTCTGATCCCAGTACTTTCACATTCCAATATGCTTCCTCAAAGCCAACCAAAGCCGACACAGCTGAGGTTGTGTTTGACCACACTGGATGAAGAGCATGCACCAGCCCAGGCGTGGGGAGGCTTTCATCCCTGTATTCCACATGATTCCATGCATGCCCAGGGTGACGACCTCGCGTAAGAAGCCTTTGCTTATTCAAAACTGATTCAGAACACAGTGTGGACTGAAAATTAATTCCTTCAAGTCTCTGACTTCATCCTGGTATAAAATGGGTGTATCTTTGCTGAGAAGAAAATTGTGGAAATAACAAAACGCTTGTGCTTAATACTTGTATGCTTTGCACTTCATAAGTGCAGGCATGGTAACTGTATATGGTACAAAGCTGCCATACACAAATACGTGAGACTACAGAGGTGGTTTTTATCTCTCTGGATTTAGAAAGATGCTGTCCTTGTCACTTTCTGCTGACAGAAGGAGTCACAGGTAGAGTATCAGTGCCACAGCTCAGGCTGTGGCTGTACACCTGACAGCAGGCAGCTCGGATCACCATCAGCTCCACCAGTGCATCTGGTAAGACATGTGTTGTATGAATGGGTAGCACAAGTCAACATTTTAAACAGACAAGCAAGAACAAAGCCCCAGTCCCTGTCACAGTGGGAAGGAGCTCGTATCCCACCTAGCATTAACTGGCACTTTTGCTCTTGCACTTTCTCCCCTCAGCTCTGCCCCACATCACCATGATAGCAAAGCACTGATTAATGACCTCAGTGGAAGTGTGGGACCCTGTGTGGGCATGGAGCTGAATGCTTTAGACAGCCTCTGTGTGTCAGAGCTGAGGTATGCTGGGCTGGGGGGGGTGGTGTTCTCCTCCCCTTGGACCACTGACAAACAACAATGTAATTTGTTGAGTCTCTTGAGTGGGATCTTTGTGTGTATTTATGCAAATAAATTGGTAAGAACTAATCAGCCCCTTCCTGGCTTTAGCAATAGAGAAGAATATGTGCCTTGCATGTGAGGCTGGTACCTGCTGAGATAACTGTCATGGGTTTTGTATTTCTTAGGAATTTTTGATGTCTCCTGCTGATGGTGTTAATAAACCAGAAGGGAATTGCACAGGCAGTGCTGCCAGACATACAAATGGAGATGTTACTTTAAAGGAAAAACCGGTGATGTTGGGATACATTTGCACATTCTGTCAGTCATTTTCCCCACCTTCACATGCAATAGTAACCAGGTAAAAGACTATGCATGAAAGAAAACAGAAATTGGAAGAGAGGAGAGGAGAGCATGAAAACAGCTTCCTCTGGTTGGGTCATCAGAGTGAAAGGGTAGTGGTCAACCACTGAAAGTATAACTGGCAACTTGTTACGAGCAGTTATCTTCAAGGACTGATATGGACTGATATTGAGGCTTATACTATTTAGCATCAACATCAACAGCCAGGATGATGGGATGGAGTGGTCATATGGTTTTGTTCATTTGCCAACATTACTCCAAGGATAACTTGAGATGAGCTGCTTTAGGCAGCTGGAT
>JAVHNF010058140.1:16753-36394 GCA_034783455.1 Micropsitta finschii
TAACATGCCCATTATTTTTTATGTTCCCATCTCCAGTTTCATGATTGCCCTGAAATTACAATTATGGTTCTCAGACACCTCAAATTTTACCCAGTATGGGATGAAGATGTGCATAAATACACAAATAAAAGCAAGCAGAGAAAGAGGAAGATCATCAGGCAGCCCTCTATAGCTGGCTACCCCAGCTGCTGGGGAGCTTTGAGCCTCAGCAGAGTCCAAAACCTGTGGAGAAGAAAGTGGTGGCACTTATGGCAGCATGAAGTTCATCCCATGCTTTCCCTGAACAAGCCTTGAGTCTTTCCCAGAAAGGAGAGACAGATACTGATGTCTGAGGGCCAGGAATGACAAGCCTGAAATCTGCCACACTGCTCAGGCACAATATTTCCACACAGGTACTGCCATGTCCGTGGGCTCAACCCACACCAGAAGCCAACATGGTTCTGCGCATCACCTTCCTCAGGAGTTGCATGCAGCCCACTCAGAACAGTGTTTGTCCAGCTGTAGACGAAAGCTGCAATAACGAATGACATAAAGCTCATTAACAGCTTGCAGAGACCTGAACATTTCAAATGTGGTGCTACAGAGGCACCAAGTACCATCTAAACACAGTGTGAAAAGCTTTATGCTCTTTCCAAGCCATCCTCTCCTCTCCTTCCTATTGACATTGCCTCTGCAGGGATGCCAGGAACCTTCTAGGTCACTGGTCATGCCCTCCTCTGGTGTTTTCTGAGCTATTTCTTTGAAGTGAGGCCCAGAGGGTCCTCTCCTCCTTGGGTGTGATGGCTGGAGTGTCACTCATACCTTTGCTGTCTTGTCTGCCTCTCTTCTGTGAAACAACTCTTGTCCCTGGAGAACTGCCAGGCATGGCTTGTTGCTCTCCTGAAGAAAGCACAGAGGTCATCTGTGCTCGTGAGGAAACAGCACTTCTAATGGCAGCAAAGAAAGTCCTCAGGAAAGGGATGATACCAAGCACTAATTCAGCAGAGTTCAGGGACATGGGCAAGTTCTCTGCGTTTAACCTCTGCACCAAGGGTGAGGAGCAGGTGAGCATCGGTGGGGGCTCTGCAGGGCTTCCTTGGAGCACTTAAAGGAGCTGCTAATATCCAGAGCCAGAGGGACAGGCCATCTCCTTGCCCAGAGTTAACACAGTCATGGCAAGTAAAACTTTGGCTCTGTGATCCTTGATATCCTGGGAACATCAGAAAACAGGTAAAGCTTTCTGAGTTACTCTGAAATCATCACTAGCTGACTGCTGCACCCAAGAAGCTGTTTATGCAGTTTGCCCCGCTCATCCCCAGGATGGGAGAAGCCTGCTGGGAGTCAGAGCTGTGTGCTCAGAGCTGCATCCTGCCTGCGTCTGCCTGCTGCGGGGCTGGTGGGGAAACACCGCACCTGTCCTTCCAAACACTGCCTTTGCCACGCCATCCTCCCCTCCAGGGACATTCCCACAGCCAGCACTTAACCCTCAGCTCTGTTGTGGTGAGCTCGCCTTTCATTTATGGTGTTAAAAGCTTTCTAAATCTGGTTTCTTTTTTTGTTGTTGTTATTGTTGGGTTGAGGTTTTTCTGTCCTTGCAGTTTCCCCTAAGGTAAACACCTCAATTTCAGTGTGAGTCATATCTCCTTATGCCACTTGTGCTGACATGCTGGGGTAAGTAAGTGGTGTGAAGTATCTGTCTCTGGCTAGATGCTGCAGCCCAGCATCCTCCAAGCGTGAGAGCATTCAAAGTGCTATAACAGCCCAGGAGCTGAATATCCACTATTTTTAAGACTGAAACGCAGACAACAGCTCATGGTTATCATTGCAGTCATGGCAAAATGCCACAGTGGTTCCCATAATGCCACAGAGCAAGCACTGCTTCCCTACACTGCTCTTTCTGTCTGACGGTGGGAACATCACTCACAGGGTTTCATTTTCTTTTGCAGTAATAGTTGCTGCAGCTGCTTCATTGGGCTTTTGACAGCCCGCAAAAAAAATTATATCAGCCTTCAGGTAGCTGTGACATGCCAGGGGACGGGCTTTTCTGGCCAGCATAGGAACAAGGGTGTACAAGTCAGATGGTGTCTGACTACAGCGTGAGCTTACCTGCCCTTCTCTATTCCACTGGTTTTGTTCACCCATCAGCTCTTCCTTTCTTGGTTTCGCTTCTTTCAACTTGTATGGCTTAGTCAAAAGCTTATTTGTTCCCTGTAAAGTCGCCCTTTAAAGTCACTGTGTTGTACCTAAGCCTCTCATGGGGGGTTTTGGAGGAGAAGCATCCAGGACACAGGAGGTGCAAGTGAGTGCAGCCCCATGGAGGGTGGTGAGCACCTGCTGCTCCTCCCATTGGAGTGAAAGCCCAAATATATATAATATGTAATACCACAAATCCTTAGAAGGGTGCAGAAGAGGAAGCTCCCAGTAAAAGGAGAGACCATGTCAGCACTGAGAAAAGCAGGTGACCTGTTCTGCCTAAATGTCCACACTTGAGCAGCAGTCCAGTGAAAGCAAAGCTAATGCAGCCAAATTGTGCTATAAAGTGAGTATTAGTAGTCCATAGTCAGGGAGGAATATTAAGGAGTAGTTTTTGCTGCCTTACCACCTTGCAGGTGACAAGAAATTGCTCCATCTCTGTACTCAAAGCTTTGCTTTTCTCATCTCCAGTTCTTTCAAGGAACACTTCAGTGGTATGCAAATCAGGAGATGCTCCATGCTCTGCCTTGTGGCAGCTATTGTCATGGTTTAAGCTATGTCCTGGGTTCAGCTACGGACTCACAGCAGCTCTTTTCTGGTCCCATGCACAGCCCTTTCTGCCTATAGACTCAGGAGTAGCAACACTATTACATTAGATCAATATTATACAGATTAACTCTGTTCCCAAGGTCTTATTTAGAGAAGGATTGAGAAGATTTTCTTACTGGTTTGTGTTTCTTGCAGCTGATCCCTTGAAGTCTGGTGTTTCTCTTAATTTCTTCACTTTCCTTGTACAGCTGCCAGATTTTCTGAGCTACCTCAGAAGCTGGCCTGGATTATGCCTTTCTCCCCTTAAGAAGACTTACTGATGACTTTCTTCTCTTGTGCATTCCAGTGTGACTGCAATGGCAATCCTAAGCCTACAGATGTTGCTCTCTTTAAGTCTGGCTGCTGGGTGATTCCATTTTCCCAAGACAAATAGAAAGCATTTTGGTCTGTCACCAAAGGTATGACACCCAGCAGGTATCCCCAGGGTTTTAGCAAGCAGAACAAATAGAAACCTTTTCTCTTTTCCATGTTATTAATTTGATTTTGCAGTGATTTAATTGTTTTTCCTTAATTTAGAGGAGATGAAGAAAAGAGTCCAATATTTTGGAGCTTACTTTGTCACTGGGTACTCACATTCTCATGACACTGCTGGTAGTGACAAATGAAGTAGAGATCTCAGAGACACAGCCCATACTTGATTTTCTTTTACCTATGGAGGCCCTCTTAGCTTCTTGGACTGATTTTCTGAAGCCTGGCCTCTCACCAGCCCACCCAGGGTCATCTTCATAGAGCAGGTCGTCAAAACGGTGGCGTACATTGACTTCTAGAAGTCCGTGCCTGTTGTTCTCCTGCAGCTGTTAAGGGCACCCATGCAGATTAGCTAAGACTAAAACTTAGACCCCTAAAATGAAACAGGTGAGTTCCAACCTCAAGTGCTCAAATCTGAGTGTTACTGCTGGCCCAAGGTGGTGCTACCTCCAAGGCACAGGAGGGAATACAGATATTGTCAGAGCTGGTGGGGGACTGGTGCTTTTTCCATCTCTTATTCTTCTGTCCCCTTTTAATGACACTACCACTCCTCCCTTTGCTGTACTACTGATTATGTAGGCTCAGGGGAGATGTAGCTTAGAAGTCCAGTGTTTGGGAACCTTTCAGCCCAAGGTGCCCTTTCGTCTGATGGGAGTCACATGGCAGAAGTCATTGCTAAACACACGTAACTTCTCGGTCAAGGAGTTCTGGGCTGCAGTACCATGTCCTTCCAGCCTTCAGCAATCTTGGATCTTTTTGTAGCTGGGCACTAGAAAAGCTGGACAGTAATGTGATTCTGTGAAGCTTCAGTGGTGTTTTGTCTGAGACTGCAAGGATGAGCCATCATTATCCAAACAGCAGTTACTGAGTTACGCACGTCAGATACTTGCTGAGTCACTATTCTGCCTATCAAGCACTTGGCCTTAGGCTTGTTCTGGGTCCTTACTCAACTCAGTTTCCAATCCCCTGGTGGGGAACTTGGTGGCCCCATGGGGTGCTTGGTGGCTTGGAATGCTTCCCAGGATTCCCGTGCATGAGTGGGGCCATGGAGGCATGTGGATCCTAGGATGGACAAGGCTATAGGTGTGTAGGTGTGTAGGTGTGTGGGTGCTGGAAGCCAGATCCCTGCAGAAGGAAGAGCAATGGCGCCGCTGGGTGTGGGTGTGAAACACAAATTAAACCTGAATAATGAAAAATAAGTAAGTAAAAAATGAAACAGAAAACTCACCTTAAGGATGTGCCATGACAGAGCACTGATCTTACTCAGAATTTTTTCTCTTACGTTTTCCCATAGAGCAATTCAATTCCTTTGTCTTTCTCCTGCCAGGACTGGAAGAGACACATTTTCCATGCAGCAGTGCCCATGGGGTTTGAAAACCCTGTTTCCCTGCTCCCTCCCTGCCTCTCAGCACTTCCCACGGGCCTGATCCTGTGCCATGCTGTGTGCGCTTGGGTGCTCTGGGGGTGAAAAACAGGGTTCCCACCTGAATAGCAGAAAGATAATGCAGGAACATTAATGTGTACTTTTCATGACCGGAAAGACAGAAGTAGCATTTGCTTGGAATAGTCTCGTGATGCAGATTTCTCATGTACATTTGGGTTGTATCCGCTGCAATAGTTTAATAGATATTTGCCATTAATAGATATTTGCCTTCTGTTAAAAAGGAAGAGAGAAAAAAGAAAAGCCATAAAAGGAGATTATTCTTGGAAGCAAATCTTGCAGTTTTCTATGCTTCTCTGTCGGGCACTTTATTTTGATCCTGCTGAGGCAGTGATCTCAGCAAAACCATGGTGTTGGCCAGGGGCCCACTCGTGAGGCTGGCTACAGCTGCAGCCTCCCAGAAATGAACACCTTGAGGGACGTGGGGGGGCTGAGCCTGCCCACCCCCTGTGCTGCTATCAAGCTGTGAGGGGGGCAAGAGCCAGATAGCACAGCACTTCTGAGCCCACTGCATAGGGCAATGGTGGGACCTGGGAGTGCAGTGTGTGCAGCAGGATTCTCAAGGATACTGTGTTCTGAGTATTTTTCCCAGCAAAGCCAGTGTCTTTATCAGCAGTCTCTCAGTGTTCAAGAAGCAGAGATGTGGGGATGCAGTGAACTCCTGGCATAGTCCAGCCCCTTGCACTGGCCTGGTTGTCCATGAAAATGTTGATGGCAGTGTGTAGGTGTCAGCCTCACATAGGAGAAGTGATGGATCAGCAGTTTCACTGTCCACCCTGACTGCACAGGGGGCTATGTAATGGCTATTCCCATAAACATAATGTGGTCCTGCCATTGCCCTAGCAAAACTGGAAAGAAAAAGGAAAGAGGTGCAAAACTGTCTCTCTGTTGGCTTAAAGCCATAGAGTTTTCCTGGTTAGAAGTGCTGCTGTAATAGTACCTCTGGGAGGAATAGTAAGCACAGCTGGATCCTGCCAGTGTTTTATGCACAGGTATAGACACACATGCGCATTTGCCTGGCTGTGTCTGGGGATGTAGGCTCCTGCTGGAGATTTTTTGTACCATGTTCCCTTTCTCCTCCCCATCCTCTCACATAGGACATGTGACACATGAAAGGACTGCCATGTTATTACTTTCTGATAACCCCTTACATGAGCACTCCCCTTCTTCTGTTTTAACTTAAAAGCTCTTAAAATATTTGGGGGGGTGGAGGGGGTGGAGGGAGGAATATGTCTTTTTTCCGTGAGATGATACACAAATTTCAGCCTGTAACTAAAGGATTAATTGCACATGTGCCATTTGCACATGACCTAACCCAGAGCTTCTCTGTGTTGCCAAAACAGGCTTTGCTGTGACTGATGTTCTCAGCTGCTGTTTTGTTTCCTTAAAAATCTGAGCCTGGGCATGGCATTTCAGTCCATCTGGGAGCTGCCAAGGGTCACTTTGAGAAACGCCTGGAAGCTAGTTAGGGCAGGGGAGATTACTGCTGTTGTTTAAACATCTCTGAGCCAGTGTTTTCAAATGCACTTAGAAACCCAAGGATTTGGAGCAGGAGGGTGCCCAGGGCATTGTCAAGAAAACTTGCACTTCTTATCTGCAAATTTAAATGTTTCTCAAAATCTGTCCCTAAGTCGTGGGCTGAATGAAAGCAGAGCTGTCATGACAGGCATTGGCAGAGGTCTCCGTGATGCCTGGGTGCAGTACCATGAGGCACACCAGCAAAATTGTTTCCCTATGGGGCTATGCACAGATGACTTCTGCTTTGGCTTGGCAGGACAAAACACCAAACTAAGGCAGGCAGAGAGCGAGGAACTGCGAAGGGAGGGCTTTTTGTTGATAAAAGGGGGAAAGTGTTTTGGGTCAGATCAGAACTGTTGCATTGCTTCAAATAAGGCTGGAGAGGAAGGGTAACTGTGTGTTCTTAAAGATAAACAACCAGTTCAATTAAGCTGGTGCCTTAGCAGAGCAAGTACAGCTGTCTGTAGGTGGTTGCTTGAGAGCATCATTGAGATCCCTGCAAGGGGAAGGGGACCCTGCCTCTGGTCGCTGTTTTCCTGGTCTTGCTGGGGCAGAAAAGCAGGTCTCTCCACCTGGCAGTCCCATCCCTCCCAGATCTACAGCATGGTTACTGTATGCCATCCAAAAAATATGGGTCCCTCTCCAGGTGCTGGATCCATGTATTACTACTGAAGCTGTGATGCTCGGCAGTCTCTCTCCCCTTCTGCTTTGTACCTGTGCCTGCACTGCAATATTTCCAAATCCCATCCCACCTGCTGTGTCCCACTGAAGCATAGCTCCTGGCGATGTCTTCCCTTCCTTTCTCTCTTGGGAAGGGCCAGCAGCCCCTTGTGTGCCCTAGCTTACTCTCCTTTTTAGTGCAAAAGCTCTCATGCCCTGACCCCATGGGAACTGCAGACAAAATGTAGTTTCCACTTCAGAGCACGCACAGGCTCTTGAAAAGCCTCCCTGGTTGTTTGTCTGGGGCTTTGTTCGGAGGAGGCTCTTGGGATGCCTGGGGAGCATGGGAGGAAATAATGGCCCTAGGTGTTACGTGAGGAGCCCTGAGATGGGCTGCACACTCAGGATGCACTCCACAAAATGGAAAATAATTTGGAAGTTATTATCATTCCCAAAGGCCGAAATCCTGTACTTAGCAGTGGCAAGCAGCTGCCAAGCTGTACACTGAGGGGAAAGAGTCTTGATACTGAGTGGAAGAGAAATTACTTTACCACCATTAGGTCAGCGTGGGGATGAGGGAGAAAAACAGGGGCCCTATTTAAGCACAGCCAGCAAGATTTTTACATCCTGGAAGGGGAAGCACTGATTCAGATCAGAGCAGTGTTGTAAGAGCCTGGGCCTCTGAGAGCTCCTCCAGGCCAGCAGGTCTCCAGCCAATTTCTGCAGAGGGATGAGTTGCCACCGACATCCCTCAGCTATGGGCTCTTCCCTGGTCTGAAGTGAAAAGCCACTGCAAGACACATCCTGCTCTTCTTGCTAAGGAAAAGCAAAGTTTCCCCATGAGCAGAAAGGCTTATCCTGAACATGCTGCCCTGTGCTGGATGTGTGGGCAGCAGAAGACACGGTTCTCCTTCCCATAACCGTTCAGTGCAAAGTAAGCAGAGCGTGACATCCCACGCTGCCTGAGTGAGCATCCCGGGGAGCATGGGTTGGGGATGACTCTGCTACATGGCATCTTCTTCAGCAAAGGAAGCTAATCCTTGCGCTACCTGCAGCTCTACCAGAAGAGTGCTGGTGACAGGCAGGCTGGAGGAGCACTTGGCAGGAGTGGGCAGGAGCACAGAAGTGTGGAGAAAGGAAGCTCTAAAGTCTGTGAAGGGAAATACGCTTGTAGAAACACACTCACATAGACAGTGGGAAAAAGAATAGGTTGTTGAAAGAGACAGGAGTTAACTCAGCGAACAGCAAGCAGCACAGGGCAGAAAATCCAAAGCCCCTCCTCAGGGTGCAAGCAAGCTGGAGAGGGGTTGCAGAGCACTTGATGCCCTAACTTGGATATTTCTGGCATGAGGATGTTCCTGCTGCCAGTGTTCTGTCAGCTGAAAGAGGGGACAGAGGTGGGAATGCAGCTCCCGTGATGACCATTGGCCCTTTTGTGTACCTGGCTGCTGTGGGTGACAGTCCTTTTTGTGCATAAGGCAGATAGGCTGCAGGAAACTGGAAGAAACAATGAGGTTCTGCCTTGCTGGTGCAACAGCTTGATGAGTGGTGGAGAGGAAACGCTTCAGTGACAAAGGCAGGGTAAGGCAGAGGCCAGAGGGCACATTTTTCACGCTGTGCGGGCTTTCTGGTGTCAGCACTGCACTCGCATAATAAAGTTCAGCACAGAACAGCTGGGTCAGTGCCTCTCAGTGTGGGGTTAGGTAAGAGGTTCCCAGTTTGAGAACTGGGGCAGACTACAGGGGAAAATGCCTTAGGAGTTGTCAGTGCTGAGAAGGGACAGGCAGCCCCTGTGAGAGGCAGCAAAGCTGCTTCCATGTGCAAAGCTGAGCTGGAGACAAAGAGCCCCAGAGGCCACCTTCCAGCAGAGGGTAGGAGGCACTGCCAAAGCCCCATTGCAGAACTGCAGCTACTTTCAGCTCCCATCTGAAAATCTGTTTCACACTGAGGCATTTCAGGGGCAACTGAATGATGTAGGAACTGTAGCCTGAATTACAAGTGCCCAGCTCTGTCCCTACTGAGCCTTAAACGTCCCCACCCGGCTCTGGGTGGTATTATAAGGGTGAAATCATTGGCATTTATGAAGTGCTTTGAAGATAAAAAGAGATGTTAAGTTTTACTGGGCCAAGATCTGAGGCCTACATGTAATCTTCCTTGAGCTGTCAGACATGAATCTCACTGCAGGAGTTTACAGCATGCTGCTTGTAAGCAGCACAAGGATCTGCCCCCCGTTCCCAAGACCACCCGGCCCTGCTGCAGCCCCATGCCCTGCCAGCTCTCCCATCACAACTCTTTCCCAGGCTGGCTATAAGCCAGAGTGATGAAATGATCAGAGTTATAACATTGCAGAACTGCAGGCTCGTTAACAAAGAAGGAAAACAGGAGGGGAAGAGAAGCTACACAAGAGCGAGAGAAGACTGGCGCAAGGTTTGTATACATGTCTATACTATCCCAGTCATTTAGGATACACACATAGCCTCTGAAATCTGCTTTTGGCTGGGGCTCCTGCTGTGCTCAGAGCGGTATCAACACAATCCATCCCCTGCCCAGTCCCAGCCCCAAAGTGGTAGATGAGGCAAACAATGGATCTGAATACACGAGAGAGTGGAAGAAGAAAGCGCCCATCAACAAGGCAAGCCAGGAGCCTAGAGCCCAGCCTCCTTATCGCTGTCAAATTTCCTGCAGGCACTGCAAGGAAGAGAAGTTTTAAATTGCTTTTACACCCCCTTGCCCGCTTGAGTGCACAGAAAACACAGAACTGGCTTCAGAAGCAACTGGCTGCTGTTCTGTTCAGTATGTGGCCCCTTGCCTTATTTGCAGTTTGCTGTGTAAGCACTGTTGTTAAGTGAGAGCTGTTCGTTTCCTCAGGGCTTTCTTATGGGACCTGTCACTATGACCTGGGAGGACTTCAGACATCAATTAGATTCTTCCCAGAGCAACCTGTGAGACTGAGGAAGGGGAAACAAGAGGAAAAGCTTTGTAGCTCTCAGGGCTTATCTCTGCTGCAAACCAAGCCCCAGTTTCAAGTTAGGTGAACAGAAAACAAGAAACTATAATGACCTTTAGGCTGATTTACCCAGCTTTGCACAGGAATCTTGTTGGATTAATATCTAATGCACCTGGGCAGTACTGAGATCAGTTAACCCCCATGAAATTGGTCCTCCTCCTCAAGTCCCTTCTCTCACTCATTCACTACGTAGCTTCTTCGCCAAGAGACTCCCTCTTTACCCAGCCATGATGCATGCACAAGGTGTCCATATACTGTATGCTACAGTGCCTGAATGAATGGCTCCAAAGATTGCATTCAATTAATAAGGCAGGAATAAAAAAGATAAAACCAGCACACAGGCATGTTCTGGACTTTGAGTACCTGGAATTCATGCTCCGACTCCCTTTCTCTGCACTGACAGTTGTATGTGGTGCAGTATGCAGCCTTTAGTTTTCCTTCCTCACTTGCTCCTGCTCCCGAGTATTTCTCCTTGCTCATTTTGCTTGGAGTTGGGCAGCACCCTCCCAGCCTCTCCTTGCCTACACCCAGATGTGACACCACTGAAGTTTTAGCTATGCAACCTGGGGATGTCTCCCTGCTCTGAGAGATACAGCACAGCTTGAATTGCCCACCAAAGCTTCTCCTGTCTCTGGGCATGTTTTACCTGTGGGGAGCCATCCCTGGTGTATGTCACTGAACTGTGCAGAGGTACTGTTGGCCATGGACCAAGAAGCATGCAAATTCTTTGGGTACAGATGATTAAAGGCAGGTATTTGAGCCTGCACCCTGGCCTTGTTTCATACACTAGCATTAAGGTAGTTGGAGAGGTCGGGAGAGGCAAGCTTCTCATTTCTAGTGGCAATGAGCTAAAGAAGGATGTAACTGGAGAGGTAAGCGGGAGGATGGGGCTTGTAGAAGTTGAGGGTCATCTGCCACAGCCCAGCCCCCTGTTTCCCCTCACAGCACCAAGGACACGTTGTGGTCTGTGAGGCACTGCAGGGCCTCCCAAACTCTTCCAGAGTCACAGAGGTACAGGGACTCTGCCCCCAAACCTGCTGTGCAGGAGCTCTGTCCCATCTGCCCCACTGGGGCCCCACAGTGCAGGTCAGGGGACTCAACATGGGGCACAATGCTGGCATAAGGCAGCCAGATGTTGTGGGGGAGGACAGGGCTCCTCACTGGTTGCCAAAGCTGCTGTGAGCACAGACCCACCACAGTGGGAATGTCACCCTCTCCCTGGGCTAGACCCTGCCCACAGCTAACGAAGCAGCTAGCAGTCTTTAATGAGCTTTGTCAAGCTGACATTATGGTCAAACTGAGGCAGCTTTTAATGGGAATGACAAAATGAAAAAGACAACTCCTGCTGCAGGTTTCAGGCTTTGACTTTGAGCTATGCTGCTGTGGCTCTTTAAACCAAACCAAAACTAGGTAACTTTTAGTGGAATATTTATGCTTGGATATGCTCTTTTGGGTTTTGGGTTTCTTTTCCAAAACCAGATAAGATTTTCTAGCTGAAGCTCTCCACTGTGGAAGGGACACAGGAGCATGGAAAATTTCAGGACTTAAAGCCTTAAAGCATTTGTCAAAATTATAATCAGCAGTCTAAAAGGGCTTATACCATGAAGCATGAGGTGATCTCAGCAGTAAGTGACACTACCAGTTCAGCTTAGAATATGTCTAAAATATATTTCACAAGGCCTAGGATTCTCTGCTAGGTTGGGTTTTTACAGTACTAATGTACTTCACCCCAGAGAGAAATGTGTGGGTTTCTGGCAGGAGGGGAAGCAAGAGCTAGGAGCAAAGGAAGTGAAAGTAGAGCTAGACGCCTTCTTGCTTTCAGTCAGCCAGCTCTCCCTGGTCCCTGCAGCTGCCAAGAACTTTTGTATGACAATAGCAATAATACAAAAACCTGTTAAATATAGATCCACCTGCATTTAAATTGAGGAAAAGCATCTACAGTAACCAAGGTTTGGTGGATGTATCTCGACTCTGGCATTGTTCTTAATTATTGAGCACTGCACACCTACAGCAAACACATTAAAAGTAAAACGTTTTCCAGTGTGCTGCTGCTCGCTAGGTGAAGGCCTGACAGCTCTGTGTGGTTCTGCCTTCACAAACTCAAGACAGTGAAACTTTACCAGCTCTGCCTCCAGCCTTTTATTTCTCAAGATGCCGGTTATGACATAGGTCTCCAACACATCCCAGACTCTTTTGTGCCCTGTCATTAAAAAACTTTAATGAGAGAAGGCCAGTGGCTTATCAAGATGTTCGTGATCTGTCATCATACAAACTGAAAACTGTGTAGCTTGTTGCTGGCCGAATCAGCCCATAGGGAAGTCTATTGCACAACAGCAATGCAGACACACTCTTACTTTAGGAGTAACCCATTTCAGGAATAAACCCACAAGTACAATAGGATAAAAAGCAAAGGTTTAGAGTAGGTTTTCTCTCCAGGAGGTCCCTGAAACAGCTCAGAATAGCATGACAGGCACGTGAACTCACCACTCCTTCACCCTTGCCGGGGTTACTGGGAAAAATATACATGAAGTAAAAATGGAGAAGGAATGCTGTAAGTTAAAATCTATGTTGAGAATACGCAGGCCTGAAGCTGTATTTAAATGCATGGCTTGCTTCACTGGATGGTGCTGGGCATGGAAGGGCTCAGCTTTGTTTCCCCTCCTTATTTTCAGTCTTTGTGGCTGACAGTCACAGCATTGTCTGAGTGTTCACAGAAGCATACACATACCTCAGTACACAGGCCTTAGAAAAGAGTTCCTCCACCTTAGTCTGTGACAAGGGTGGATCTGGTTTCAGCCACCGTGCAAACCACCAGGCACTGTGGTAAGTTCTGCAGCTGTCTTATGTGATGGGACTGGGACATCCCTGAAGGATGACTTTACTAGACCTGCCTGACTTCTGATTCCTGGGCATCCCTGAAGGATGACTTTACTGGACCTGCTTGACTTCTGATTCCTGGCTCCTGAGCCTACCACACAGGTGGGCAGTGGGAGCAGCTGGGAAAGGGTGGGGGTGTGTTGATTGATGTGTTGACACTGCCTGCAGCAATCAGCAGTGCTGAGCTTGGTAGCTGAGGTTGGTAGCTGGGCTTGGCAGTAGAGCTAAGCAGATGGGAAAGCATTGCCACCAGGTCACGGACAGCTGCAGAGTGGGTCCTCTAGGGGTCAGAGGTAACAAGGGAGCAGACTGTGCCTTGGGGCACTTCATCATTCTGAATAGCACCTTATTTTCTCCACAGCCCATTGGAATCAGGAGCATGGCTCACACCTGGTAGCAGGAATGAAGAATGTGTAAGAATGATGCCTTCAGTGACAGCTTTTAGCCTATTTCCATTCTATTCATACAGAAGACTTTTCACCTGTGATTGCCTCTTTTACTTCCACCTGTATGCCAGACCATCTTTTATTTTGTATCCGCATGTGCTAACAATGTGGGATTCATGAAGAGAGCTGACTGGCAATTCAGAGATACAATGACAAGTATATCCTAGTGGCAGAGTGAGGAACTATGAAGTTCTCTGCTTTGCCAGGTGGGGAACAAGTAGAGCAGAACCACTGTATTTCTGGGTTACTTATAGGTAGTGCTGAAAACCTTGTGCTGGTCTATGTTGCTAACCTGTTTGGATGCACTTACGGAGAAGAAATATGAAGACAGGCTCACACAGCTGTTGTTTGATCTCTTTGTGTGGTTCCTGGAAACAGGGGTACTGAAATTTGTGCTAACAAGTACCTACTTCATGATACCTGTATGCCTCTGGTGCTGAAAAGCTTCATACATCTACTTTCGTCATGGGCACTGAAGGGCAATGAAGTGTGCAATGTGTAGACTTTGCCACCAGTTAAAAGGAAAGGTGGTGATCCCTCTCTTCTTCTTTATGATAATCCCGTTCCCTGAATAGGAAAAACCTACAAGGAAGAAGAAATTATTTGCAGTTGCCATCCTTGAACACAAAGTGAAGCTCTGGCAGACAGTGGGCTAGATAAAAATCACCCAAGACAAAATGCTGTAGCAGCCATCAGTGGTGGAGCTGAACACTCAGCTTTTGTTTCTTATCCTGAAGTCAGGAATAAAACCATGTGAAGGAAGCTCCAAGGGTGGCTCTCAGCAGATGGATCCTCTGAAGAACAAACTGATGAATGACAGTGTCAAACTTGCCCATGGTCTTTTTTGGAGCTGGGTAAATGACAAAAAAAGTATGTTAGGTTCAGATCCCTTCTGAACTGTGATCTCTTGATGCCTGCCTTGTACTCTTCCCTTGTGTTCTCTCTTCTCCATCCACCCACATTTCTTGCAGGCAAACATGTGGGGCACGAAGTGGTGTCACTCCTCTTGAAACCTGGCTACCAAAGGCCACGATTAACCCACAGCCCCATCCCAGTGGAACATTTGACCTTGTTGATTATTAACAGCATGTTATGCAACAGATAAAATCCTGCCTCCTGGGACCAAGATCCTGTGCCTATAAAAGAGTGTAGCCAATGAGAGTGTCTTCCTCTGTATGAGCATGACTTGGCTGACCTATGGATATTTCTGACACACAGCTGGATGTTGAGCCAGCCAAACAGCACCAAAAGGAGTCACCTTCCTTTTGTTTTGCTTCATGCAAGAAAAGAAAGAATTGCAAAAATTGTCCAAAGAGCTTGGAGCCGTTGGTGCACTGACGTTTTATTTCATGAAGCTACATGAAGTGAAGGGCTCCTCCTCAGTGCCAGGCTTCTAAAAGCCTTGTGATTGGAAATTTATGTGACTCTTAACCCCTCATGTTGTTACAGGCTGTGACCCTGGGTAGTTTAATAAGGCTTTTAAAAGGGCTTCTCTCTACTGCATCAGAAGGCTGCTCATGGGAAATAAGGAGGCAGGATTCAGTCCCAAGCCTCTCATTTGCTGTCAATGGCAGACAGCTGGGGCTGCTGTTCTCAGGGCTGCCTGGCTGCCTGCCTGGGAGGTACTGCTTGGCTCTGCTGTGGCAATGCTTGTCTCTCCCAGCACAGACCTGGCCAGACAACCATCAGCATCTGAGAAACTCTGCTCCACAGTGGCTGAGCCTCCAAGGTATTGTGTCCACCCTCCGCATGGCTCCAGAACTGCTGGGAACTCCCTTCTGCTGGCTTGGGGGATGCAGTTGAACCATGCCGAGCATCCACGGAGGCTGCATCCACCGTGGGATCCCACCTGCAGCCCTGGAAAGCAGGGGCAGGCAGCACCATTCTGCTGAGCGAGTATGAATTGGAGGGCTTGCTCCTGCTGAGAAAAAGGGGCAACTTGGATACAGGTGTCCTGTCCGGGCAGAGCCCCACCACCAGGTATCTGCTGCCTGGGGAGTCTCCATCTATGTGCCTCAGGGAAGGGAGTGCATACCTGTCTTTGGACCAGCCATGTCTTCTTCTCCCTTTCCTCTGCATTTTATTCTGCTTTGGTTTGGCATCTTCTTTCTCTCCTTGAGGCCCCATCCCACTCAGCTGGCTGCAGCACACTTCCTCATCATGCTCAGAAGACATGAGAACTGATGTGCTGCTGGTGTGCTGTGAAGGAGGGAGGGGAGGAAAAAGGATGATTTCCATTCATTTTTCTCCTTCTAGCAGCTTTCTTCTAGGCTCCATCACAGCAGCAACTGCTGGGTATCAGCACCTGTGCCTGTGGTCTAGGGAGTGCAAGCGTGTGTGTGCCTCCAGTGTGCTTAGGCACACTGAAGCCCGTCTCTTGTTGGACAACCAGTGATGGTTGTGCCTTGTGTCAAATATATTTGGTGCCTGATTTGAGTTTTGAGGTCACAGTAAATTGCACAGCCTTGAGGAGAAAAATGTTGGTTCAGTGCAGGAACAATAAACAGTTGCCTTAGCTGGCCAAAGCCAACCGGACCTCAGAGCCCCAGCCTCAGCTATGGTCCATGGCCAAGCCCCAGACCCGCAGAGCAGGGGGTCTTGTTCAGTGGGGGAAATGTGAAGGTGTTGCCTTGGGAAACCACAGGCTTGCAGGGAGATGCTAGGTGAGTTGGCAGCCCACAGCTAAAACAGCTCTTCCAGAGATTGCATGGGTTTGGCATCCTCCAGCAGAACCTTGCTTTACAGGACAGTTCTGGACCAAGCCTGGTTTAGCACCATTTTGTGGTGCTAAATAATGGTTTAAGTCTATCAAGCTTTTCAAAGTTATCTTTGCAGGGAAGAGGACTAGAAATGTGCTGTCGTTTGTCTCAAGTATATTTTTCAGTGGAAGTCAGTTGCTTTTTTCCTAGCACTTGATATAAACGCATTTCTCCATCCCACACACTGCTCTTTGTGGCACAGCCCCTTCATGATCCTGCCAGCTCACAGGTTGACAGCAGTGAGGACATCACTCAAATGGCACAGGAGGAGAAACTGGGCTTTTATTAACTATACTTGTATTTCTCAAAGTAATACCAAGCCTGGAGCTTTGGTATTACTGTTCCTTTCCTCTGCTCCCAGTTTGAACATTTTCCTCCCTTTCCTCCCTCCTCAGCTTCAGTACAAACTAGCATTGCTTCCCATGGTGCAAACCAGCCTCGCTTAAATCACAGTCACAAAAAGACATGCACAACAATTTGAAGGCACACTGCTGAGTTGTGGGGAAGCAGAGCTGAGCTTTGCAAGAAGTAAAGGTCTGAGTGTGTTGTTGTGGCAGCAGAATACCAAATGCAATGATTTAAGGAGAAAAGATGAGTTCTGACAGGTGATCTGAGCTCAGGCAGTGAGTCAGACTCCCGAGTCACTGGGGAGACAGAGCACCATATGATCAAAATCAATGTTCTGGACTTTGTGATGTAGTTATTGGGATTATTAAAATGACTGGATTTGCCCATTGGAGTGTACAAGATGAAACATATGGTACTAAGCAAGGCAGCAAAGCAGTCAAGGGGTTGCTACATGAAGGGATGTGTATGTAAACATAGTGGGGCAAGGAAAAAGCCATGTTCCTGTATGTTAATTTAGCTGCTTTTGCTGTAATGACAATGTAATTATAGGAGTGCAATTCAGGAGATTTATCTTTTTAATTAGTAAACTCCCATGTCCTTCAAAAGCCTCCTTTCACAGCTACAGAGACACCTGCGTCAAAGTGCAGTGGGGAGCCCTTGCTTACTCACAGCTCCTGTGCTCCTGCTCACCCCATGCTGCAGAACTGCCACAGCTCCGAGCAGATGGTCCGGCACCAAACGTTTCCTTCCCATGTCACTTATCATTAATTAATTGGAACATTGTTAGTGTGCATCATAATTTCCTGGGACATTTTCCTCATGTCAATATGTTTCCTTTCAGTGGTACCTTAAATACGCATGTATATAAACCTATATTGCCTGGTAGTGGAAGTTCCTCAATGGTAATTTCAGCTTGAAAGATTTTGGTTTCCTGAAAACTCAGTGCATTAATAGTGCTCCCTGAGCTCGCTCTGCAGGAGCAAGCCAAACTCTAGGAGCTCTGCCAAGAGCCAGGACCCAGCCCTATAAAAGGCAAGTTGTGCCCAAGCAGTACATATCTCTTCTCACAGAGAAGCAGATCCTGTCAGAGGGACACAGTCACTCATATACACAGGAAGCCAAAAGACACACAATCATACCTGAGCCCTGATATGGCCATTTTTTGTGACCCTGTATGTGCTTCCTCCCCTCATTGTGGTAGGTTTAACTACAATGTGTGGGACCTGCTGGAAGAAAAGCCTAATGATACCCTCAGAAGTAGCATAATGTTATCAATGCATTTTCAAATACTGGTTATAAACTTTTCATATCATGGAATTACAATAGAGTAAAGGCTTGTGACTGCATCCTTGCTGTGTTTCTGGTAGCACCAATACCCAGAGCACCAGCCAGGGCCCTGATGAAGACAGTGGGATTCTGTATGTGTGTGGTGAAGGATCTAGCTTGGTGACTCTACCATAAGAAACTAAGAACAGGGATGACAGTAGAACTTGGCACCAATGCAGAATTGCCTTGATTAAAAGCATGATGTTATTTTCCTTCTTTTTAAGTGCTGGGAGGGGAGGAAGGAGCTGCACCATGCACAAAGGTCCAAAGAAACCCTGCAAAGGATATGTACCTGGGTAAAGCACCACTCGCCTGCCCTCAGGGAGCAAGGGGCCTGGATACCTCACAGAAGGCACATGTTGTCCCCATGCCTCAGCCCCCTTGGGGGACCTCAGGGTTGAGCAGATGCATGGGCTCAGGTTCAGCGCATCCCAGCTGGCATCTGCAGGGCAGCTGTGAAGATGGGCAGCCACTGGCAACCCGCGGTTCCCTGCATGGCAGCTTAAGCTCCATTTCCCATATTGGCAAGGATAACACCCAGACTGGAAGGCAGGGAAAGGGGCATGAGGTGGTGTGACTGAAGAGAGTGCCTCCCCTGGCTTCACCAGTTGCCAGTGTGCCTGTGAACTTACCACCAGCCGCAGCAGGAAAGGGAACATTTGCAAATGCTTCCTGACATTAACACTTCCTCTGGGGAATTGCTGGAGGTGTCCTGTGAGTGCCAACCTGCTGACAGCACCAGGCTCTTGGGAGGCTGTTAGAGCAAAAGCACCACTTTGGTGTTGCTGGAACTCAGGCAGTCCCTGGACTGGCAGTGGAAGAGCACAACAAGCTGTAAAGATGAAGACATAGCAGGAAAAAAGGACACTCCCCAGAGCAAAATCGACTTTCAGGGAAAACATCTAAGCTTCAATACACACGGAGTGCAACACCAAAAATGCAAATGACAGATAAGTCCAAAAAGGTCTTTTGTTTTTCTTCTTGCAGTGTTTTACGTACAGCTGAGATCTCACGGCAAGCAGAACTAACAACATGAACACTTATGAGGAATGAGCATATTATTTTTTAGGAGATGGAAGATTTTTCACTCCTGCTGAGTTTAGCACAGATTTGAGCACAAGATTTCCTTTAAAAGATGATCACAAAGAGCTGCATCATAGCAAAGGGTGGGTGAGCTAATCTGACCATATGCATACCCACTAATTTCCTTCCCTTCTGGAATCTAAAGCCATTTACACGAGGAGTGAGCAGATGAATGGATGAATTATATCTTCCATAACCTTTGGGAGGTGGAGACAGGCAACACTATTTTCCCATTTTAAAGGTGGCAATTAAAGCAGCAGCCTGTCACCAATGGTTTGTTTCAAAGGTGTCAACAAGCGGGAGCAGAGGAAGCATAGCTAACCTAACGTGTCTCTTTCCACAGTATATAAAGTGAGCATAGGGCAACTAGCTCAGAGGAATCCAACTCCCGCAATTTTTTTGGCTGATTTTGGGTCATGCACCAAAGCGAGCAGCAAGACGAGAAAATGCCCCTTTCAGTTTTGATTAGAAAAGATGCTCTTCCAGGCCTGTTTGGGTAATGACAGCTACGTATGAAGTGACCAAGGGTGCCTTGTGTCTGTAATTGAATAGATCTGCTCCCTGTGTGAAACCAGTTTACTGTCCAGGGAGCTGCAGGCACAGGTATTGTCTGTGGTCCACCCAGCCCTGACACTTGTAGCTCTCCCGGCTCTGTGTGTGTATCATCAGCATGAGCACGAGACTGCTCTCTGAATCACGCAGGAGCACAAGCTGTAGGTGCAAGAACCACTCAGTACCTTCATCAGGTTCTGTGCTGTGATATCAAAGGGGCTGGTATCACAGGTTTCTCCATGGACTGAAGTCCACAGATCAGTGTTGGAGGAGGTAAAGACAGAAGGAAAGCAGAGAAAGCCCAGGGCTATACTGCTCACTTGACAACCTTTTCGGTTTGATGAGTTGTTTAGTTCTTCCCACGCCAGTTCTAGA
>JAVHNF010058140.1:36414-52765 GCA_034783455.1 Micropsitta finschii
TCCCTTTCATCAGAAATATGGCCAAACGCAGCACTATGCCTGTGTTAGACGTAAACATCTCCTGTTTTACCACCCGCTTTTTGAAATTATGTTTAAGCTATAACCTGTGTGTATTTAAAAAGGCCTTTAAACTAAATGCTGCTTAATTTTGGTATGCTCTTGATCCGATGGGAATCCAAACTTTGCCTCCTTGTTTGAAAATCTATCTGCATGGGACTTGCATTAACAAAGTGCTGCTTCGGGACTATAGCTTGCCTTATGGTTAGCTCTGAGTAAGTCTCAGTGAGCAAATATTTATTTTAAATGTGAAATTTCTGAGGTCCGTGCACCCCTAGTAGCTAGAAGAATTTGTGGTATACTGGATCACTGCATGACACTGAGAAAGGCCTTATTCATTGCTTCCAAAAAGGCTACTAAAACATCCCATAAGAAGATAAATTGTGTAGAAGGTATCTGTGTAGCAGATTAAACGTACCTTAGCCAATGTTTCATAGTTAGACCAACCAGGCACTGCCTCTTCTCTTCATAAACCCCAGTCCACTATATCATTTCTTCCTTATTGTGCTCTACCTGGCTTCCTGCTGAGGATGATCTATGCACTTTGTGGAAGCAGGAACTAATGTTATTCTGGGAAAGAGAAGAGGAAATAGAATTTAAGCTGATTGTTTAATTTTCATCCAGAAAATTCTGGAGACTGAGCAGCATTTCTTTTTTGCAGAAGAGATTGTGTCTTTTTCTCTTTACTTTTACTGAAAATGTAATAGATATACCTCTTCTAAGCTATCTTTTGCATGAGTGGATATATAAAATGATAAAACCCAATGAACCAAATTTGCTTCTTGGAAGGTCAAGTGTAACTCCAGGGAAGTACGTTGAGATAAAATACACCTGTGGTTAAATTCTCTGGGGAGAGGATTGAAGTGCTTACTGAAATCAATGAAGCAGTCTTTTACAGCAGGAGAAGCCGTGGTCTGCATGCTGCTGAGTGAATCATACAGCTATTTGCCAGTGGTGAAGCAGAGGAGCTCCATTGCCAGGGATTGTGGTTGCTTTTACCTTGACATTGTGCTAGATGAGAACCAGAGAAATGTGGTGGTTGGTCTGTCCCCTGTGGCTTGCACCATCCTCTCATCAGCTGTGAGCAGACAGGCTTCAATAAACAGCAGTAAGGAGAGATACTGGGGGCTTTTTAGTGACAGGCCGAGGTGACACAGGGGAGCAGTAGCAAAGCTCAGGTTGTCCAACTCTGACATCTGCCTCTTAGCCACAAATCCAGCCATCATCACCAGCATTCTGCAGCTCATGGCAAGCAGACTGCAGGACTGAGATTCAAGCCTGCAGACCTCAGAGAGATCAAATTCCCAGTGGCTTTAATGGCATAAAGTCAATAGTGTCCAACTCTTCTCTCAGTCTTTTTTATCCATGTTATTTAAAAAGGCCAAATTATGAAAATAAACTCATTTCTCTGAAAAAAATATGTTCAGGCATGTGTAAGAGAAGAGGGAGGAGCAGTAAATGCTCACAGTGTTTTAATTTATATGCTGAGGCTAGATGCTTGTCCCTAGATTCTTCCTACCTTCAATGGCAAGAGAATTTCCTCTAACAAAAAAGATTCAGAGCCTTCTCACTACCTGCCTGTAGCTACAGGTTCTGATCACCTTGCAGCAGGTCAGCTCCCATCTCTGTGCCACACCCGAGGGCAATATCTATGCAATGTACTGCATCTTCCCTTCCCTTCCCCTTCCCTTCCCCTTCCCATTCCTCTGCATGCAGAGCAGTCTTTGAGAGTTCATGGATCTGGGTTTATATAGGACACATCAGAGCTCTCTAAACTATAAATCACTGTTATTCCTCTGTATCCTGTCACCAAAGTAATAGCCTTTCCAGACCACCTGCGTCCTTACCAGTCTTTTAAGAAAGCCATTATTGTTTTGTCCACTGTGATTAAAGCACCTGCCTGAGCAAAGGCACATGTTTTTGCCAGCCTTGCCAGTCCTGCACAGGGTAGCCATGCTGCTCATCTGTTGGACTTCTATGAAATCTCCATTTTAGGTGCTGTCTTTAACTTGCCTCCCCCTTCATCGACACAGGTCAAGCAGGGCCCATTTGTAACAAGTATTTCCACCCAGGGTCAGAAAGTTATCATACTAAGAATATTTTTCAACTGAAAGTCAATTTCTTCTTTTGTGGGGAAGGGAGGTGAGGAGTGAGGAAAAAGAAAAGACACCAAAGAGACAGAGAATGATGGGCAGCTGGTAGATAAGGGAAGCAGTGAAGTGGAAATTAAAGCTTCCATATCATTGCAAACAGATAAATTCATGCACTGCAGTAGGATGTCACAGGCTGTAATCACAAAAAGAATCAAAGATACATAATAGCACCATTACTGGAAAATATGAGAAAGGCTTGAAAGATAAGGTGTCATCAAAACTCTCTTACACTGAATATTTTACCTCTGTTTTGTGCAAAAATAGGCAGGGAAATTGTTCTTTCTGCCCCCATTATAGGCAAGTTATTGCCCTTTCTCCACATATCCTCCGGTTTAAAACACAAATAAGGGCACTACCTAGCTATATGACAAATGAAGTCATAAAACACTATACCAAAAGTCCAATATTAGAAGGACATTTAGGTTTTCTAGGCTGTGAAGCCAGCTGCAGGGAAATGGCTGTGATAGAGGTGCCCCTGGAGTTTTCACAACAGTAACCCTGTGTGTGTGTACCCATTACCATGCAGACTTTCACTGCACCCTCACATAACTGTTTTGTCAGAACCTTTACCTCTTCCTTTGGAAGGATGGATACTGTGCAGCTGTGCAATGAACAGTGTGCCTGCTCTGGATTTCTTTCTAGCCTCATAAAAATACACATAGCCCAGTATCTCATGCAGAGCCTGATGAAATGCCGTGTCAGTCATCAGGAACTCCCTATGCAACCTTGAATATGCCCCAGGTTGTGTCCTCTATTTTTATCCTCAGGGTTTCCGTCCTTCTTCCAGCACCTGAGACACCATGAAGAGCTATATACGGGGGACTGGTTTACCCATTTTCCGGCCACGGAGCGGAAGCAGGGGGATGAAGCAACTTGCTCAGATCTGCCATGATTCAGCCAGAAAGTTTAATAACTGGGAAAGTTTTCAGCAATTAAAATTATTTATTTTTTTTTTTTTTTGCAAATGGAAATGCCCACCAGCACTTTCTGCAATGTAGAAAACCATGCATGTAGGTACACATATATGTGTAGCTCTGTGTGCGTAGGTGTCAATGTGATTATACATACAACACAAATTCCACCCAGAAGCTGGCAAGTTGCAAGAGACAAGATTTTGAAATAGAGGACAGTTAATAAACAATATAAACCAGCAGCAAAGGTAGGAGATTATCTGTATTCATAATCCTCCCACATTTAGCAAAATACGTGCTTGCACTGTGTGGATCTACTTTTCCATAGCAATAAAACTTTTCTGTATTGACAGATTACTGAATTAAGCTTCAGCTGAGAGTTAATAAAACCTCTCTGACAGATTTACTAACTCCTGGGCTTCTTGTGGATGGACATAAATGCTGAAAAGGAATCTGAGTATGAATCTTACACTTTTGCTTCATGCCTTTCCAAATTCACATCTTTAAAGTAACTTAGGCCTTTGAATAAGTGTCATCTCTCCAATAGGCTAATCTTTAACCCTCAGCAAAGATTTATGATATTGTTGGGGTCACAAGAAGCTGAAATCAGAAATGCTTGGCTAGTAGCTCCTTCCTTTCCACACCAGTGATGCAGGGTCACTTCCTGACTTTAAAGATTCCTCTGTGCAACAGCGCTAGCAATCTGATGGAGAAGCCAGATGGCTGTCTGGGTCCTTCCAGAATTTCCCAATTAAGGTAAGGATGAGCCGTGACCTTGAATCTTCTTGCAGCTCAAGGTCTGCAATTCCTCCCTGAAGGGATGAAGCCAAGAGGGGAAAAAGGCAGGATGGCTCCCATGGACCATCTGCAGTCATGTCCTCAGGGTAGCAGCTCCAGCAGAGCTGCCTGCCCATCCTTCCCTAGCACTGGCAATGTGTGGCGGGCAGTGGGAGGTCAGTGGTTTATGTAGTAGAAGAGGTTATAACCCCTAGGCATGGGGAAGGGCACTTTTATTCAGTCTTTCACAGCTTCATGGCTTCACAGAGATATGAAACCAACTGACACTGCAAACACCACCTGAATCCCAGACATTCCCTCAAGGCTCCGCTTTGGTTTCTGGTGCAAAAGATGAATGCATCCCCACAGCAAAAATGCTGTAATGGATAAATAGCAAGGAAACAGTTAACAATGAAGAAAACAAAAGCTGATGTTTTTGAAACTGGAGGCTAAATGGCAGGTAAGGAGGATGCTTAATTTCTACTTTCTAGATTATAAACAGCAGAGTAAGAGGCCCACAGCCCACATCATGAAAAATAGTGTGGTTTTGGCAGTGAATAGTTATAATTTAAGAAAGCTGAGCTCTGTATTCGGAGCCGAAGACTTCCTACAAGAATAAGGCCTGGAACAGTGCCTCTGGCTGATGTATGGCAAGTCATTTGAACAGAAGTCCCTTGTGTGGCATTAAAGGGAACATATTTAATACCATGTGCCACACACTGCTGCGGGTCAGGTGTGTTTTCTTTGTTACGCTTTTCATGAGGTCTCTTCACAAACAAGCAGGTATGGGTGGAAAGTGACCATGATGATTCACGCTGATGTACTAAACCAATAAGCCCAGTGGGCAGTAGAGATCCCTGTGTGGTCGGTGTTGCTATTTGTTAGCAGAGATGCAGAGCAGCGGCGTGAGAAGAGTCATTTAGTGATACTCTAACACACATTACAGCAGTGTAACCTTTTGTCATGGAGATCCAGTTGGCCTCTCTAAAAATCTCACTTTAAAATCATATAAGATTGCTTCTGTGTCCCTGCCACCCACCTCACCTTCCTGCCCCTCTCCCTACCTGGAGGGCTGTAAAAAAAGCCAAATAATTCTTGGAGGACAGCTGCAGATTATCAATGAGGTGACATAAAGCTGCTTAGAGGTACCCCCAAGAAAAGTGCATGAGAAGAGCCAACCTTGGCTTTGAAAGCACCAAAAGATGCCTTGTTTGTGCCAAACTGAGCTGTCCTGCCCTAATACTGAGGCCATAACATGAAACTCTGCAAATCCACATCCTCATTCACTCTTCTGTTTCTTCCTGAGTTTGGCCTTTGGGATGAAATTGTTGGCTGGAATTTTTCCACTGACCAAAGAAAGAGGAACTAAGACTTCCTCCAGCATCTACGATAATAACTCATCATACAAGATGATGCACAGGGACTGTACAGCCCAAATGAACAAGAGACCAGCTGGCTGCATTACTGTAGTGTGCTGGGTCCTCTGTACTGAGGTAATATATAGGAAAACCTATGCCATGCTGGAAACAAAGGAGCTGCTTCATTTATACCTCCTCTCTCCTCCTCGATGCAAGAATCTGCAGCTTTTATGGTCCTCTCCATTAGATTCAGCAATTTGAGCTTTGTGGTATAACCATACATAACTACACCCTGTTCAGAGCTTCTTACTCACTTCAGAATAAATTTTGCCTGGAAAAATAGAGCTAAGGAAAGCTTAGTCGGAGATCATGGATTGCAGCTACAGATACCCCTAACTGCAACCTGCCCATGATAAGATGGAAAGCGACGCCTTTGAAAACAAACTGCCTTCAATTATTTTTTGCACTCTCAGACTTAAAGACCTCGAACACATTGCAAGAACTGCCAGCACCACTGCGCTGAAGGTTGTGTCAGCAGCACTTGTGTTATAAAGCCTCTTTTTCCCAGGAGCCTACAGCTCAGCTGTGAAATTTCCTCCAGGCCCAAGCTTCCTTTCAAAGTGCTAGCTAGGAAGTGATTTTATTTTCATTAGTTTTGACTATTTTTATAATATAAACAGGAAGGAGAACATATGTAAATCATACTGAAAGGCAAAAAAAAAAAAAAGAAGAAAGGCACGTTTTTATTTAATTCACTTTGTTTTTCTCACTTTCTCACACTTTGAAAATTTACATTTAAAATAGTATGCCACAGCAGCTGATCCCATGTAATGAGGTCTTGTCTTTAATCACTGGGTAAAAATAAGATAAAGATCTGGAAGGCTAGGCCCAATTCTGATCTCATGCATCTGACTTCAAATATTTGACTTAAGGGGATCTCTTTGTAAATGAAATCAAAACCAGACCTATTGTCTTGCAGAAAAGAGTGGTTTTCCTTTATGTAGCGCATTTAACCTGCAGCCTCTAATTGGTCTAATGATTAAGTAGCACATTATTTTTCAGACACCCAAGCTCTTACAGATAAATCTCAAGGAGACATTGTTTGATTTAAAATCAGTATTAGTGATTTGATGGCTAATGACTTGTTATAAAATTCCACTGGCACAGAGACAATACAACCTACCCTGGTAACAAAGCATTGTATATGAGTGCTTCATAGACTTTTAATTATGATTATCAATCTTCTTTTCTGTCTCATTCCCTCTCTTTCTTGAGTTCATGTCTTAATCTGTATGCTGCTCTGTAAGTAACTGGGAAAAGTGAGGCCCTATCCTAAGGAAGCTGCTGTGATTTTCCATGAGACTAGGGATCTGTAGAGCCTGACTTAGTTCTGAACAGGGAATGGGTGCTCCTTTGAATGACTTGCCCAGGCGGCATGGCATCTCAGCAGGAAGCAGGGCATAAAGATGGAAGTGAAGGCAGTCCCTGTTCTGCTCTAACCCTTCATGACTGTGCTTCAGGTCCATGTCCCTGCAGCTGGTGTCTGTTGGTGAAAGTGGGCAGTCCCATAGCCTCACACCGGGTCCTGTGGGATGTATGCAATGTCACAATTCTGCTTGATGAACAAGCCTTGCAAACACACCCATCCTTTGCAGATGTTCCTCTACACCACTCCCCTGAACCTCACGAGGGGTCCTCACTCAACAATACTCTGATTTACTAGGACAGTGTTGATGAAGTTCTTTCCAGTTCTCCTGAAGTATCTCAGAAATCCTGCAAAACAAAGTATCTTCTGATGAGTCCTGCTGGTTAAAACACAGGACATGTGAAGAAGGACTCTCCTGGTGTGTTTTGTGGGTTTCTTGTTTGTCTCTTTGCACTTCATACTTTTCTGCTGCCCAATTGCTTTATCTCTTAGTTGCACTCACCTTTTGCAGTGAGAGAAGAATTACAGATGTTTAAAGATTCATTGCTAAAATATGTGCATTAGAATTACATTAATTTGCAGTGAATCACTAGATTTTGCAAATTACAAAGTTACTAAATGCAATATAAGAGCAAGAATCATGCATTATAATACATACTCTTTTCATTTATTTGGACAGTTGTAGTTCAGTTTTTAATTATTGATCGTAATACTCCTTAATATGCTAGTAAATGTGCTGTTTTATATTTAGTAAAAAGAGAAGTCTTAGTAAAACGTGAAGTCATTACAGCACTCAGCTGTTAATTATTGCTTAGGGAGAGAGGGAAGACTACAAATTTTGTGCAGGTTAATGAAGCATGAATCAGCTGGCTCCTGCTGCAAGGAATGGCTGAATATCATATGCGCTACTGCAGATACAGGCATTCCACAGTCTTTGTTTTTACACCGGCTTGAGCATCAGCGCGTGAAAACAGGCCTTAAGAGACACATTACAGAGCTGTGAAAGGCTGCCAATAGCAGGGAAAAGTCTGATTTGATCCATCTCCCACTGAATTCAGTTGGACTTTGAGTTCACAATGTCCATGTTGGGCCACTAAAAGAGTCACTGATGCTTCCCTTGTGCTGTTTAGAGTAGTAAGAATTGCAGATTTTCTGCATTGACTCCAGTCAGTTTTACCAGGGGGACTGATGAGTATGTAAATGACTACTTCACATTTGTGTGCATGCATGGGGGTATGTGTGCCCGATCACCAAAAGCACATGGTAAAACAGCAAAGTACGGATCCCCTCTGCTGACCCATTCATTCCTCAGTGAGTGGACAGAAAGGCCAGAGGGACACTCACTTTGCAATGCTATCTAAAGATACCACATAGATTTTGTGTATACTGCTAACTTGGCCATCTGCTTGAACAAGTTTATCATACAGCCTCTGTGATTGATAGTATTTCCTCTACCTTATAACTTGCCACCTTTTGTTTAGCTGGCAAGAGAGACCCTTTGGTTAATACAACAAATGAGTATTTACAAATGCCTGTAAAAATAAAAGCTGCTGACTCACATCACTGGTGCCTCTAGTCACTTTTATTGCCTTTTACAGACATGAATAGGTTCTGACTTGCAGAATTAGTTGTAGAAACCAAAACATCATAAATACCAGCAGCCAAAAAAAGCTGTGCCCACACAGCACTCCTGGGTCTATTTTTAAAAAACCTCCAATAATTATGTTACGTTTATTCGGCAATTGCAGATGGAAGAGAATACAAGTCCTGGTTGCAATTCTTTCATTGTTCTAACCAAAGAAGAAATTGTATGGCAGCTTTGGTTACAGGTCATACAGCAAATCACTGCTGATGCTCAGAGGTATTAGCTCTAGAGCAAACTGTGAACTAATGCAAACTCTTAAACTCTTGTGAAGAAAGAACGGTCTTCTAAAAAGCATTTCCTCTTTGCAGAGGCTTCATGAATGGGAACAAAAAGTTGTATTCATTATATAAATTACTAACAGTAAATAGTTGAAGGCTCTCTAGTCCTGAGTATTCACATTAGAGTGAATAAATTCTGACCCTGCAGGGAGTTCGGTCTGATCCTCAGCAAGTTTGCCGATGACACCAAGCTGTGTGGTTCGGTTGGTACGCTGGAGGGAAGGGATGCCATCCAGAGGGACCTCGACACGCTCGTGAGGTGGGCTGATGCCAACCTTATGAAGTTTAACCATGCCAAGTGCAAGGTCCTACACCTGGGTCACAGCAATCCCAGGCACAGCTACAGGTTGTTCAGAGAAGAGATTCAGAGCAGCCCTGTGGAGGAGGACTTGGGGGTGATGGTCGATGAGAAAATGAACATGAGCCAGCTTCAGTGTGCGCTTGCAGCCCAGAAAGCCAACGATCAAACAACTTTACAAAGAGACCAAATGTAAAAATATTGATTAAAAATACTTTATTTGGATCAAATTAATACATGGCCAGGTTGGATGCGGCTTTGAGCAACCTGGTCTAGTGAAAGGTGTCCCTGCCCACTGCAATGAGGTTGGAATTACATGATCTGGTTGTCCCTTCCAACCCTAACCATTCTGCAATATGATTTTATGAAATAATTAAACAGTAATTGTAAATGGAAAGTTCTAAAGCTATTATATTTTTTCAATCAGTTTTGTATGTTTTGAGCTATGCTCTACTATCACCAGATGCTGTCGTATTTCTGTATTCTAGAATTAAGTCACACAGGAAAAACTATCAATTATGATTCTTTGCTGTGAGGTTTTTAAAGGTTACTAAATCGAAGTTGTTCGCCCATCACCACTGGCCCTCAAAACTCACAGTGAAGCTACATGACCAAAGTGAAGTAGCTAGCAGACAGTGCAAAACATTTTCTAAGAAATGTCAGTAAGAAAGTACAGAAAAACTGAACACTTGTTGCTTTTCACTCAAAAGTTACTGGAATATATGTTAGGATAAAATACTAACCAACCTTTAAATACAGAGATCCAAAGATTATTAATTCTGCCATTTAAAAAATATAATCAACATCTATTACCTAGCAAAGTAGTAAAACCACACTCTGGTTTCTAAGGCTATTCTTCACCATGTACAGTACAATACTAAATAATACACGATCTGGGGATCAAATTGAATATAAGATATACTTCAGGGGGTTTGGGGGGGGGTTGGTTTTTTTTTTATTTTTTTGTAATTTATAGACAAGATGTAGGAACTTTTTCTTGTTACAGAAATCCTATTTCTTAATTTACTGCCATCACACATCAAATATGACTGCTGACTAACATTGCAATTTGTCTGAAAACTTCATCAAAGCTGTAAACTATGGGAAAGAAAGAGATAAAGAACTTAAAGAACCTATACAGAGAGCTGCTATTTTGCAGAAAAAAAAAATAAAATCATTTGAATGGTTTGGCTGACATCATTAAACCATGTTTTTTATGCAAAACTCTATATTCTCTTCCAAAAATCACACACCAACACACTTGATCAAGTTCTAATTGTACAGTGCTATTAGTTTCACATGTATCTTGACTGCAGGTACTGAGTGTTCAAAGATTTATTTATGTTGAGTTGTACCCTAAAGTAATTCAGTTTTCAAAAATCAGAATTCTACAGTAAAAACAACTGAAAGTCAGCAGCCTGATGATCAAGCTGAGTTAGGAAGAATTATCTGGATCCCACGGACAGTAAAGTCCGTCCTTAGAAGTGACAATTTCCTTTTTATTTTTCCCTTTTTTATTTTGATTTTGTTATTAGACCCTCAACTCGCAAATGCTCAACTGTCACAAAAGATCAGTGTTACTGAACCACCGGCATTAATCTGTTGTTTGAAATGTATAAAGACAGACAAATAAAGGAGACACAGCAAACGTCTTCCTCAAGTAGAATCAGATATTGAAATGATAAATAACATAACCTATGAGCACTAGTTATAATGTTCTTGGGCAGAAGAAATTTCTAAATATCAAAGATGGTTGGTTCATTGTCAGATGGTCCATAAATAAACCATGGTCAATTCATGACATTGGACCTTTTCTTCTTGCTATGCTACTGTAAATAAGTGTGTTCCCTTTGCCTGTCTGAATTCTACATGCCTATTTCCAGAAATGCCGCAGCATGTAAGTAACACTGTCATGTCCGTTTTGTCAACTACATGCTGATTATCCTTTTCTATCTGCAGTTTGGGAACATTATCAAGGTCAGAAGCAATCGCTCAGAAAACTGATCCTGAAGCTCTTGTGTCTGATAATTTCTATAAGGAATTTTCATAAATATATGAACTTTACAATGCAATCAGTTAAAGATCTACCTTTCTTACATACTGCAAAACCAAAAAATGTCATATATATAGTCAATATGTTCACTTATTGCATGTAATCATGTATTATTCCAAAATGCCACAAGTCTAATTTACCTTTACCATGTCTAACTTCCACGTGTGCTTGGGCAAATTTCCACCTCCTTCAGCTCTCCTGACCTCCACTTCTTTTTTTCCTTTTTCTTTTTTGACAAATTGGTTATGAGGCATTTACAACTGATGCACATATCGTGAAATTATTTCTGCCGAACTTCCTCCATGACCTGCCCGTGGGACATGACATGCTCTGAGATGCATCGCTCTATCAAACTGAATCTTTCCAGGACAATGCAAATTATGACAAATTCCATCATCCCGCATTATGCGCTTCATGCTAATCTTCCTAATTCGAGAAAATCAGAAGGGCTTGCTGTTCTGCTGAAGGGCACGTTGTCTGAATGAATGATGGTGAAAGAACATTCGCAATCCCCTTCATCTTCTTATCCCAGCTGTGGCCACCTCTGCCCTAAAACCACAGAGCAACCTTTCCTCCTATGTAACTCTTGCATCAGAATTAACCCAGGATCAGTCTTTTGACAGAGGATAAAGAATGTTTTTTTTTTTGCTCTGGACTTCAATAGTAGTAAGTCTTTAGAACAGCATTTTTAACAAAAATGTCCCCATAGGCTTTTTCTGCCTATTTCCTCTAGTCTGCCAGACTTTCACAGTAGGAACGCAATCTCCATGAAAAGTTAAATTACCTCCCAGAGCGGATTTTGAAACCATTTCAGCAATAGATTTTAGGCAATTTCTGGTCTCCAGCACTTTTCACTTTGGGTGGTTGTGCTGCTGAGTCAAAGCAAACCACTAACTTGCAACACATTCTTCAGAAAGTCTCTAGGGTAGAAAACAGTTGCATCTCTGAATCATACTTCACTGGCTCAGAAGATGGCAGTATTACTACATGAAAGAAACTTGCCATCTGCCCAGTATTCCATATCTACATTGCTGAAATAAACATGTTTAATTCCCAAAGAAGCATATATTTTATCCTGTGGCATAATTTACTTATAACATTAAAACTCAAACATGGAACAATTTGTAGCAATAACTATGATTATGCTGTTAGTGGCCCAAATGTCACTGTCTAGATTAGGCTAAATGATACCTAGCACCAAAGAGCTGCTGTGATTTATTTTTTATTATCACTGGTAGAGCTTGCATGCTTAAAAGGCTCCCCATTCGAATTATTCAGTCGTCTCAATGATTGAGGTAATCATAGAAAATCTAACAAGAAATGATACAAGTTTTATATCATAGCCATGCATAAAATACATAAATGCTTTGGGCAGGCAGATATGTTACTATAGATTTAAAAATAAAACTTCACAGTAACAATACAATGCAGACTGCAGAAGGAGAATTAAAATGTATCACAGTTATAGCAATCTGCAAGACTGAAAATTAAAAGGTTTTAGAATAAAAAAAATGTTTATCGTTTTATGAAATAAAATGTATGTTTTAAAAACATTCTTAGAATTATTAAAAATATATTTATGGAGTTGTTTCATTGAAAAGGAGAGAAAATTAATTTTTAAACAGGTTTTGCTTCAGTTTACATTTCAAGTAATGGGATCCTTTTCTTAACTATTTGTATAGTCGGAATATTTCAATCTACAAACCTGCCAACATTACTGATAATATTTCTTTTATACTATTATTTCAAATTGGAACAGAATTTTTATTTATGAAATGATGTATAAGCCAACTTTCTAGTTGAACAAGCTTTTCAGAATGAATAAACTAACAGTAACTAAAATGCAGACAAGTTTTATTTTGCATTTACAGTCTTATGCTTTAATGGAATCTTGCATAATTGGCTTAATGCTTTACTGAGTCTCCATACATGTCTATTAAGTACATAGCACAGATCCACATTATAGTATTACTAAGAAGAGACAGGAAGATCTTTAGCTTTATACTTCATTCCCAGTGAGACCCAGACCCTCAGAGGTAAATGACTATGTGAGCATCATTTCAGCAAAAGGCACCAGGCACACCCTGTGCATGCTGTGGCTTGTTGACATGAACCAGGGCAGGCAGACACCAATAATACATGAAGTGCGGTTCAGAGGCAATTAGGATCAGTTGTCAAGGCCAGGCCATTAATGAAAGAACATGTCAGAGGAGCTGGAGACTTCAATGGTTGAGGGCAAGAAGGCGATTTAGTGTGACAGATCGAGTCCTTCCAATGTCCTCAGTGGTACATGCTAATACCAGCCTTAACAACCTTTTGTGGCAGTGTATAATGCGACTAACATGGACTTTGATTCAGCAAAATGACTGCTGCCACTGTTAGTCTGTCTCATTCCAACAACAGTAAAAGCACTGCTACAAATAATTACCCACTTCCTTCTCCCCCCTCCTCCATTTAATGCAGCAGTCCTTTATGCATGCCATACTGTTTCTCACTAGAAGGTCACAACGTTTATCATGCTGCTTTCTTTTCTTTCTGTCATGCCCTTTGTATTTACTAACATAATATGAAATTATCCTGTAAAACTGTTCTGTTCAAGTAAAAGGAAATGAGCTATACATTCAGCATTACCTTATGTGACTAATGACAAATACAAAAAGAACAAACCAAACTGGTCTGAAGGATTCACTACCTATTCTGTCAATTATGGAAGGAAAATGCTGCAACATGAGATAAATATTAACATCATCTACTGGATCAAAAATATATAGAAACTTTAATTTCCACAAAACCAAAATCCTAAAGCTTTGTGCGTAACTTGGTACTTTGTTGTTTTTCCTGTTTTTACTGTCAGCAGTATCAAGCACTAATTTCTTCTCTAAAAGGCTGCAGACCCTATATTCTTAACACTCAATTATGGGATGAAAGGAAGCATAAATGTAAAAATAAAAACCAGAAACGAGTTCTATTGCAGGCACAGTACTGAAGTCAGGAGCAACATCTTCACTGAAACAAGACAATGCTGTTTCACAAAGAATGTGATCTGTTTTACAAAGGGTAGTTTTCAAGTAAGTTAAGACGTCACAAAACGCTTTTTAACTACATTAACTAATTTTGAAAGATTCTGGTATTCAGTACCTCTTTCAACATCAATTCTTGTTAAGGCTTCATCATTCTAGCCACTGGAGAATATGCTATAACATGCATATAAGGTGTGAGAAATTTGTGACTCCAGAAATGGCAGGGCGAAAAAAAAAAGTTAGTCATATTCACCAGAATTCCCCACACACTTCGTGGGAGAATTCATAGATTTGTCAAAGTAAACACTGTTCTATCAATGATAAAAATTACATCTTGAGCCCTATTTTACTCACCTTATATCAGATGATTTGGTTCTCCCCTATCACTTCTGTCATTTGGCAATGCCTGAACTGACCTTTCTAGAGGCAATACTTATCTGTGAGTGACAGGAGAAACTATCTCCAGCAGGACAAATTTCCTTCTCCCTCTTCATTTCTCTCCACTTTTCCTACTTTCTGTCTGACTTGTTTCTTTTTTTTCCCCCATCTCTTTTTTTGTTTATAATTCTACAGTTAATCTCTTCTTAACCGACCTTTGTCAATGTTCCCTTTTCAACCCATAGCTTTAACCTTTTGAATGTCTACTTTACTTATTTTACACTATTTGTTTCTTTGTAACCTTCTCCCTATTTTATTCTTTGCTATTTTCAGTATTTCCTTTCCTCTTGCACTTTTGTCAGCTCCTGAACTCGCTGAAGTTAAGAGAAAAATCCCACTGACTGCAAAATGAGTATGCTCTACTGCAAATATTTAGCACTGGATATATTACCAACATCTGTGTGTCCAACACAAGTAGCAACTGTTGGCATTTAACAAGATTAGTTGTACTGGTACTTTTTTGATGGAGAAATGTATAAAGAACGGGATTACAATACTTCTTTAACTGTACTGCAAGTCCATGGTACAGTATGAGAAACACTAAGCAGAAACATAATTGGGGACAGCAGTGATTCAATATATTTTACCTACACTTACTGATTATTTTGGATTGTAGTCAGCATGTACAAAGATAAGTTACATTTAACCCTTAGCATATGTACTAGGAATTAACATTAAAAGTTAAGCATGTGACTAACCCAGTTCGTCCTTAAGATTTTGATTCAAATCGGCATTAAAATTCTGCCTTAAAAGTTGATGCCTCTACAGATATGCCAGTGAATGTCCTACCCTTCTTTATCAAGAGTCTTGATTAAAACAAAAGAGAAAGAGTATTCTCAGAGAAGCGTTTTTTTAAAAAATCATTACAGTGTACTGCAGTATTTTATAAAGAGCAGTAGAATCTCTAGGAAACTTAAGTGATCAGGGCACACCCATTTAAAGGACATTTTTATTGTTCTTTGGTTTTAGGATAATTAGGGAAAAATTAATTCAACACTGATATACAGTTCCAATTGCTAAGACAAGGTCACATCAACACCATATAATAACTGGGACAAAAAGTAATCTTACCTATGAATGTGTAAGTTTTTCTAAAAAGGTATCTGATTACACAACAAGAACTTGACCAGAACTTTGAGGAAAAAATTTTTATTCTTGAACGTGCCTGGGTTGTATCCACAAGTTCCAAAAGCCTCAACTTTATTTCAGTGTGCTTACTGAAAACAAGGCGTGGTTCAGGAACCAAAGCATGACAGAATGTCATACACGTGCTTTCATATATTAACATGCCAGGATGAGTAAATCACTATAAACTCAGAATATAAACATAACTATCATTTGGAGACGTAACAGAAGACAAATAACCAGAAATTAACTTTGAATGAGTAACAGCCATGGAGGAAAAATGTGTAGACCTTTGAAAATGCTTTAGTTAGCCTTGGAAACAAACAAACAAGAGATCTAAAAAATTTCTCTCTGGTGCAGGGATATAAAATCCTAGACTCTTTAAGCCTAAACCAAGTATATCTCTTTGCATAGGCATGCATGTAAGTTTGTCTTTTTCATTTTAACCTGCCCTAAAATGAAACAGTCAGGTTGACTAAGAGATGTTTCCTTGTTTTGAAAATGTTGTCCTATCTCATTACAAAGAGATACTAAGAGAATGCTCTGAAACAGAATTCTCCCACAGGATTTCAAGGTTGTTTTTTTGTTAGGCTGTGGTGAGAAACAGTACAACTGAACTCCATGATAAAATGTGTTCAACCCCTGAAACATTACCTACAATTGAGCTGAAAGTTGTTCTTAACAATGGACAGCAGATAATAACATTGTCTTGAAAGAACTGTTTTTTTCAAGTCTTCACAACAGTAAAAGGAAGCTTGGCCAACAGAAATCAAAGGATGAAAATAATCTGTGGTTCCTTGGATTAAGAGGAA
>JAVHNF010058152.1:25199-45939 GCA_034783455.1 Micropsitta finschii
AATAACAAATGAGTATGCATTTACGAGTGATTTATTGACCCAAACTAGGAGCTAATGTTGTAGCACAAACTATACTAAAAACAAATGGGTGTGCTGTCACCAGTAGAGGCATCTTGTGGTTATGGTGACTTGGACTGTACTCTGCAGGGCACAGATTTTGCTCTGCCTTCATACAACAGTTAGCACAGTGGGATCCTGGTCCATTATGGGATGTCATGAATGCTAAATTAATACAAATACATATTTAGGAAGGAGCAAATGACAGATGCTTTGTGGACAGCCAGGCTGCCGTGTTTGGATTACACAGTTCTACTATAGCCCAGGCAGTTCTATGAAAACACTATACAGACACCCAGGATATTTTGAGGAGATGTCTCATGCAATATTTAAACAACTGAAGTGATTGGAAGCACTGCTGGTAGTAGAGAGCATACTTTGCTGGATTCATTTGTGAGCTGTTGCGTACAGAAATCTCAGCACACAAGAGATCCAGAATCAGAGGTAATATCTGACAGAGGTCTTTCTATCTTAAAAATTTAGCCATCAGCATCTGCTGAGATGGGCTCTGTTTTAGATGGGAAAAGCTATTGATTGAACTACAGCTTTAGCTCTGTTTGCCACTTAAATACACACACAAACAACTAAATATGTTACAGAGCTGAATAGCATTTCAAATTATATGAGTTTCTGCTTCCAAAAGCACTTAAAAACATTATCCGCAGACATATATATATATATGTGTTTGCAGTCTTTAATTGACATTGTTTTCCCAACTCCTTCAAGTCACCTGTAATATCAAGTCAATTAAGTAGTATTTTCCCAACCTATTTACTGAGCTACCTAGCAATCAATCCACCTACACGCAGAGAGAACAAATGCTCATGGGGGATGGTAGAGCTTAAAAAACTGCTGAAAACCTGTCAGCTTTCTCCAGTGGCAGCTAGGCTCATAGCTTTGCAGGATTACACAGCCTGACATCTTGCAGAAAATAAGTCCATGGGATAAAAGCTCCATATTCTGACAGCGCCATTCCTTCTCTGCAAATCAATACACTCCTGCATGGAATACCGTTGCTATTTCAAGTTATACACATGCTAAATATGTTTTGGATTATACTGGTTTAAATAAATAGATGAGAACACATTTCTTTTCAATCTCTGTTCATGAGGTCGTCCTTAAAACAGAAGCTAGTGGTGGGGAAGGACTGTAAATTGGAACACTCGGGTAAATCAGGTTTGGTTCCTGCCATTGTCACACACTTCCCAGCTGACCTCAGGCATGCCATGCATGGCTTGCCTTCCAAAGGAGGATGTGCACATGGTGGAGATGCAGTAAATCCCAGGTGCTTGATACCAGCTGGTCACCCCATCTCAGCTCATCCACCAGCTCACAGCATACTCAACTAAATAAACAGTCATCTCTGCATTATATTACACTTTGTTATGTGTGTGGCAGTGATGAAGGGAGCAGAGATAAGATGTAATAAATTGCTTTTCTGTAAAGCCAGTGGAAGTCAGGGTCAGAGAGGCTGACCATTTGCAAAGTCTCACTGTGGTCTCACTCATGAGGAAGCGTGTGGGGCTGCTCGGCAGGAGAGCTTGTCCTATCCTCTGCCACATTAGGCTTTGACATTGCTCTGAAAGGAGCTCTCGTTGGAGCTTGACATATAAGACTCATCCTGTGAGAAGGCATATGATCCCATTGACAAATACATTTTTGTCCATGCGTTCTATTCCCTAACCCTGTAAATCAAAGCGTTAAACCCTGTTTTATCTCCTGTTGTTTGTCCTGTGTCCCAAACTTCATCCCTGAGCACCAGTAACGTCCCTGGAACAAGGGGGCTCCAATTTACACAGGAAAAACTGGGTCTTTCAACATGAACCAAACAGTAATAAACCCTAGCAGTACGCTGTACAAAGCCAGCATGAGGCTGAAATCAGAGATGGTTATCAAGCTCTTTCAGAGTGAAAACTATTATTATTTGTATTGCTTCATTTAGTACAATGGCAAGTCATACCCCTGTACAAATACGTACATTTTCGGGCACCAAGCCAGGCACTAAAACAATAGCAACTGTGACTTGTCAGGTGAGACAAGATCAATCAGGCCAGGATTTGGAGTTCAAATTGCAATTGGAAATATAGCTTCCTGGGAGCTAAAGCAAACTAAATTAAAGCACAGGTATTCACACTGCCAGAGCATCTCAAAATGAAATTTAAAGAGCTGCTTCACAGAGATCGGAGGGTAATGCAAACAAATGCCCATGAATATTTGTTCATATTTTACAAGCCTTTGCTTTGGACATTTTCAGCCACCTTCGGTACTTTAGTGTGTGTTCAAGTGATCCACATTTCATGGTTCAAAAGCCACAGCATTTCAGCTGCAAATGGGTTGTCTAACATTTCCAGTTGGGGAATAATGCCAGATGATTCCCCCTGCTCAGCTGTATCTGTTAAGACAATCCAACTTCTGAATTCAATACCAAATGAAAACAGGAAGCTTCTTTTCTCCTCAGACCACACCAGTTTTAGCAAAGGTACGTGCTTATTTTTTTCAGAGTGGTGGTACCTTTTTTTTTGCTTTCTATGCTTAGTTGGGGCTGAAGGAAGGTCTAAAATCCAGGTCTCCCATCATGATGTCTCTTTGCTGCTTTATCCCTAATATCTGTTCCTCCTTTTACACTCTCTGAGCTAGTCTTCACTCACTACCCAGTTGGTGTGCCTAAGCATCCTGTACAATGAGACACACTGGCAGCTGTCACAGCATCACTGAACCTATTGTTTGATGCGGTGCATGCGTACTCTTTTCACAGCACTTCTAGCCTGCCTTATCATCACATTCAATGCGAATATACCACAAGGAAGGAACTGAATTTCAGTTTAAATAAGCCACTATTATACACTGACGACAGTTCTGGAACAGACATTTTACCCCTTATTGTTCTTTTTCATAAGAAAAACACATTGCCTTCCATAAATCTTTTATGTGAGTCCACAGGGTCATCTATTTGCCAAAAGAGCAATTATTGATTATTCCCAGTCTACAGCTTCTGTTGCTGCTCCTGGAAGTGTGTGTCCACTTCTAATCAGAGCTAAGGTTAAGACATGGCTTTTGTCATCTGCTTTCCTAGAAAACAGCAATAGCCCAACAATATCCACAACCAATGCAGTGTTGTAAAGCACCAGAAAAGAATGGGTTCTTAGTGAATGATGTTCTTTTACTAGAATCCTATGTTTTAGCGAGGTTGATGCCCTGCATATCAGTCAAATCACTACAAGTGCAGTCTAACCTCTGAGTCTGTCAGAGCAGGAATCTCTGCCAACTCTGTCTAGCACATTAGGGCTTAAAGGAAAAATTAAGCAGTGTTTCAAAACACCAGTTAGGCATAAGACTTAGCCAGGCACTTAGAGTAATGATCAATCACTTCAAATTTCAGATATGGGTTTTCTGATCCTTCTTGCTCACCAAATAATCACATTTTCTCACCAAGGAACAGTAAATGACATGGATCTATTAACTGATGTTCAGAGGTTTTACATGAAAACCTCAGCCATTGCTGGAACTGACTGGCCCCAGGAAATGCCAGTGTCACTCCTTCTTAGATCATTAGTTTGAGTCAATGAGGATAGTTTGATGGGGACACTGTGAAATAAGTTGCTAATAATCATCATGTGTACAGACAGCACTTCGGAGCGGGTTGTGATGCCCCATGTCAGCCTTTATGTTCATGTGTTTAATCCCCATATCAGATAATTCACACCCATTTAAGAGTACCAGCCTGAGAGAATAAATCCTCAGATAACCCACACAGTCAAATAATCCACCAAATCAGATGTGGAGGGATGACCGGGGATAGGGAAACTATTAGGAGAGAAGGCGCAGATTGTGGGAGTCAGAAGCAGTAGAGCTTGCAGGGGAAAAGAGATGCTAAGGTAAACGTCCCCTCATCTTATCCATAAGCGTGGGCAGAGACCACACTGCTCCCGGAGCATTTTGGCTTGTTTTTTTTTCTCACAGAGAATGAGCAGCCTGTTCATGAGAGAATGTAATTCTATATGGAATAAATGAGATTTGAAAACTGCACATTTTCCACCCACACTACGATGGGCATTATTGCTGGCAGCCAGCATTGGGAATAGCTGGATAGACAACCAGCCTTAATTAGGAGGAAGGCATATTCTTCTCAGGAGAAAGGCAGGCTTGCAAAAGCTTGCATTGAGCACAGTCCATGGAATTTAGATGTAGCACCATTTGCAAAGCAAGATCTTACTGAAAACGAATGCACTGTAGAGCATCATTTTCAAAATCCTGCACGGGATATTCCTCCAGTCAAGCAAAGGTGGTCAGGTTTTCAGATTCTGCTGCTTCTTCTCCTACGAATTGTAGGTGATGCATTCATCCAAAACACCACATGTCAGAAACAAGGGCCACAGTGTAAGGCCTCTGAAACATTGCAGACCCCAGAGCTGTCATTTGATCAGCTCAAGTGGAGCTGGAAAATTGTTCAGGACTCTGTTGCTGGGTTTCTGCGTGGCACTGGTGTGTGTGCCCAAGCTTGGTCTGCACTGATGCTGGGAATGAGCAAGTCGCACTGTCTTTGTAAGGTGTGAGCAATGACACCCCCTTAAATCACAATGATACTATTAATGGAACTTCCTTTAGGATTAGAAGGGGCTAGGAAGGCCTGACTGACCAAGAGTTATCCAAGCAAATATGGCTCTTCACTCCTGACAGATCTCCGGCTGACCTTCAGAAGCATCAGTCCCTCACAGAGTCTACCACTGCCTTGGCTGCCAGAGCTGACATAACAGATATGGAAGAAGCTGTTGCTAAAAAGCATTTTGCAAAAGGATTTCTCATTAAGCTCAACATTTGTAGAACAGCTTTGATGCCCTTCCTGCATTTGTGTTGTTTTTAGAAAACTCTTTGAAAACAGAAAGCTGATTATTGTTGGTGATGAAAAGCTGAAATGTTGTGCTGTTTATTCTGCTTTAGATGTGTTTCGGCTGCAGACATCTGAACCTGGCTCCATTTCACTTCTGTATGGCTTCCAGCCTCCCCTGGAGACATACTCACAGACACATAGGCCTGTCCTCTGCCCTCCCACTAGCAGTCTGCCACCAAGCCAGGAGGTGTTGCTTCCTCTAAAGTAGTTGTCAATGTCAGCACATGAATCCACTGACAGATGGAGACTGAAAGCCATGAAAAAAAAAACCCCAGTCCTGCCCTAGAGATCAAATCCATCAGCTTCCCACCATGTCTCACTCCTCTTGCTCTCCTAGAAACCGACTACTTAGGTTCCCCTGGAAGATGAATCTCCCCAGGGCCAAAGCACAAAGCTGCCAAGTAGCTGGCTGAGCCAGGGTTTTGTTGTTTCACACTGTAATTACACATTAAGATCTGGAATGTTTTTCTGGTGTGTTATTTTAGAGGCAGCTGAGTCTCTCCGGCCTGTCCCATCCAGATGGTGCTCCAACTGGATGCGAATCTTCAGACAACACTTTGCAAACTCAAACTCAAAACCCAACAACAACAACAACGAAAAATGTAACTGAGTGAATTCTGTGCCTGTGAAAGAAACACAGCTATGAAAGGGTGAGAGAAAGAGCCAAATCCAGTGGGATGCCCTGTTTCGGGGGTAGGTGCTTATCTGAAAGATGATTCCCAAAAGGTGGCACTTCCATTTTTGGAGCAAAACAGTTACATCTGAGTTTGGGAAGAACCTCGCCTTAGACTGTTCAGAGGGTGTGGGTTGGAGTGGCCATTTACAGCAGGACTCTGTGGTTTCAGTGATAGTAAGGCTCCAAGACCGCATAGAGCATAGTGTTAGTCTGGGCGTTTAGACAAGAATGCCATAAAAGAGGGAGGTGTCAGTAAGTGCTTTAAAAGATGGGCTCTAAAAGATGGCATTTAAAAGTAGGTAGTTTTGGAACAATTTTTGAAGGATATGCGAGAAGTCCCCATGGATTTTGGTTTGAGTACCCGAGTCCTTTCCTAGATCTTAACTTTAGATCCTGCGTTTTACAGAGCAGATGTAAATCACCTCCACTGCCTTTCCACCAGAGGCTGTACCTCTGCTTTCACCATCCTGCTATAGACTTACCTGTGAAGAACACCAAGCAATAGCAAGTGTCTCTATGAGGTGCAGGCTTCAGAGACCATATCAGATGAAAGCATTTAGGCACTCACATGCAGTCACCAACTATAACTGAACTGTATGTCAGGGCCCACATATGTCTTTGCTTCCAAAATACCAAGCCAGCATAGCCTGTGTTCAAAGTTAAATGTGATGAAGTTGCTCTAGAAGTTGATATACATTATTATTATTTGGGTTTGATTTTCTTTTTTTTTTTTAATGTTTTTCTTTTAAACTCAGAGCAAGAAAACTCATTTTGACCTCATTGCCAAGAAGATCTGTCTGTTAGAAATGAATTGAGACCATAAAGCTGTACAGATAGGAACAGTAGTTGGAAGCAAACACTGAGTTTTGATCCCATGAGGTAAAGGATAAAGGATTTCTACCCCTTCTTGAACACCCATCTGACTATTTACATCAATTCATTTCGATGAGTCCAGAGCCTAGGGAGCCAGCATGACACCTGATGCAAGAATAGTTAGCTAGTACATGACAATCCAGAAGAAACTAAATTTGAGCTCCTTTCAGATCGCCTACCATGTGATGATATAGGAAGCCCCTCCATCTAAACAGCTTCACGTTCATTTTCGTCATCTGTTTCACACTTCCCTCCCTTTATCTCCCCAATTCTCCAACAATACAAACGATGTTGGCTTGGACATATTTTCTCTCCAGCAGTTCAATAATTTGGAGACAGTGAAGCATCAGAGCTCTCTGTTGGAAAGCACATTCAGACATTTACTATTCACTCCTACGCTGATTACTCACTTGGAGGGCTTAAAAAATAATAATAGCAACATTAAAAAACAACAACAAAAAACCCGCAAGCCCAACCAAAACCAAAAATGGGAATATGGAAGTGAACAGCATTAAAATAAACTCTGGCTCCCTTGCCAAACTCATTAATAATTTTGGCTTTCCGAATAAAAAAGAAGATTTGGATTGCTCTGCTCTTCAAGTATCAAAACATCCAATTAACACAGCTAATTAGCGTCACAAACAGCAGTCAAAAGAATGGTAATTTAGATTCAGGATTTCAAAGGTTTCTTAATCCCAGGCCAATGCAACTAATCTCTCAGAGGCTGAAAGTGTTTTGTTATTGCAATGCAATTGTATAGAGTCCCATCAATTAGTGGCATTGCAGGCAACAGTCGCTTGCATGATTCATTTGTCTAATGAGAACACAAAAAGAAGAGAGGGCAAGGGACAAAAGGGAACAGAGAAGTCTAGCTCCTTAAAACACGCAGGATCAATTTTTCCAAATAATTTAGACCATAGCTGGAAATGATTGAGAATAACAGTATGTCCTTCCCAAAACCGAGCCAGCAGGCCGAAGGGGTTTTGCTGGATTTTGAGAGATTAATAGGACAGTAAAGCCAGCCACACGAGTGATATCAGCTGCCGTGCAATTAGATGTGTTGGCTGATATGAACATTTCCTTAGAAAGGGAGGGAGGAAATACGTTTAAATGAAAACATCCCTTTCTGACCAACCTTCCCTTTTGGAACAAAACACACAAAAACGGCAAAACTCTCAGCAGACAGACACTGTTACAACCCCATCACAGTCTACTGCATATTATCCCAAAGCTCCTGGCAATCCCAAAGTTTCCCACATATCTTACAATGTCACTCACATTTCCAAAAGTCCAGTTTTCCAGTGGGATGGGAATGGAGGAGCACTCAACACCTCTGTAGGGATCACTGTTCTTGTCTTGGCTACAGAACTCAAGTTACCAAATTAAGATTTGAAGGTGCATCTATCTGCAACACACAAATGATTGTTCAGATCTTGCACCAGATCCATTTTAAAAGTGAAGTCCATTGGAAAATGAGAATGGTCAAAGCCCAGATATAAACCTTCTCTTAATTTGCCATGTTTCTCTATAAATTCTAGTCCAGCTCAATCCTAGTTTCTGAACAAAACTTAGATTTTTACCTTCTTCCATACTCCACTCCCAGGCCTTCCCCAAAAATGTTGCAATCTTTTAGCCTTCTGTTTAATTTATCTTTATTTCATATTAAAAAGCTTGAATTTCACATTATACCTTCCTCAGCACCAGCAGACTGCCTTGCACCTAATCATGGAACTACAGACTGGTTTGGGTTGGAAGGGACTTTAAAGTTCATCCAGTTCCAAACCCCCTGCCACTGGCAGGGACACCTTCCACTAGACCAGGTTGATCCAAGCCTGTGTCCAACCTGGCCTTGAACACTGCCAGGGATGGGGCAGCCACAGCTTCTCTGGGCAACCTGTGCCAGCGCCTCACTACAGTCTCCCCTCTGTCAGCTTAGATCCATTGCCCCATGTCCTGTCACTACATATCCTTGTTTAGGGCATGAATGCACGTGGAATAATTGAAATAAGAGTCTGAAGGGAAGCAGCTCTGTGTGGATGAAATACTGTAGGAGCTGGGTTTTAACATACACTGCTGCTCTGGCTGGCTTGGACAGCAGTGGAGAAATTCTGGTGTGGGCAGTTAGACTTGCACGTTACCTCATTAGAAACTGCGATGAGGTTCCCTGCATCCCACTGGATTTTCCTTAGAAGCTGTTTAGTTTTCATGCAAGCCTACAAGTGTCTCTTACAAAGCCCTTACATGCTGCTGAATGGCTCTGCTCGGGTACAAGGCAGCTTCCATGGCTCTGAAGGAGGAGTTCATTGCTGCAGTGGCTGGAAGCAGTGTCCTGCCTCACTTGGCCATCCATGTTCTAGTTATGTAATGCTTCTATTCTGGATGCTGTGGGCGAGTATGGGGTAAGTTAATACCTCACTTCAGAGTTCAGAGACTCACTGGAACCAGATACAACTTGGCGTTATCTCCAGAGCATTTTCATTTTTAAACACACTTGAATGAAATCTCCCACAGTGAAATCCATTCTCCTCTCTGGGTCCTGTAAGGGTTCTGCTTTCCTCTGCTCTGACTGCAAGGTGGGCAATGCCTTAGTTTTGAAATCATCTTTTCCCTTAAGCCCAGACAATCTCTTTTAGTGCCTGCTCCTGGGGAAGGCTTTCAGCACCATCTCTGCTGTCTGTCTTTGGGGCTGTAACTCTCACTTCCCCGTTCACTTAATCACAGGCTTTTCCTTGGTTCTCGTCGTTCATCAAACTTGACTGGCTGCTTAATGCCTTTTTTCCCCCCTTTTCTTTCCTGACATAGTGATTTTTGCTATTACTCCATACCAGCACTTTGTTGCCTTTGGCTTCACAATAAATTGGGGAAATTAATAGTGCCTGATTGAGAGTGTCTACTTTAAAATAGAACCAGAAACAGATATTTTTATTGCTATAAAAAACCCTTTTTTGGCATTCCTTTTGTTTTGAGCGAGGGGCACATTCTGCTTTAACAATTTTATCATATGTGTGCCATTGTAATTTACATAAATGAATTTTAAATACAGTTACGCGCTGTGGGAAGATGTTATTGTCTCTGCACAATGAGTGTGGAGATTTATGCTGTGCATACATCTTGTGTTAGATTAACATTTGTTCCCCTGTCTCTGTTGGATAGTGTCGTGATGGAGACTTGAAATCTTTACATAGGTACTTCTCAGGCTTATTTAAAACAGCAATGGAATTATTCTTCTTTCAGTCCATTCATTTCATGTAAATATGCCTTTTGGATAGTTGACTTAATTCTGATGGCATTGACGAAATCACCTGTGCTAGAAAGGAGATGGAGCTGCTGGTAAACGCCTTCCCATCCCCAGAGATAAACTAATTCCTGTTTTTGCCCAAGTTTGTGTGTATGGAAGTGGAGCGCTCGAGCTGTTCCAGTGAAGTGGGTCCAGCCATGTGCTGAACCTTCTGTTGCTGTGATGGATTGGGGCCTTCGTCACAGACGTTTTCTGCTGTGTTTGTCTGTCTTTTGTCCAAAGCCATCAGAGGCAGAAGTTGGTTCAGCTCCTGCCAGGACTCTTACAGTCCTCAGCTCTGCTGCTCGTGACCCGAAATCAAAGCGGGTTTCCACGTGGGGAGGTGGCAGCCTTGCCATGGTTGGTGCTGGGTGAGCAGGCCCCTCTTGGGGGTGAAACCTCAATGCAGTACATTCGTGCTCTGTGTGTCCCGGGGGAGGTGATGGCAGAGTTGTCAATGGAATTACAGCAATTTGGAACGAGGATCTGCTCTCTTCCTACCCTTTCCAATTCCTGCTTTTCCTCCAAGGGGAAAACAACCTGCAAAATGCCTGTTTGCAGATCCTGCATGTTCTTGCTCAGGATGATGTGATGATGATGAAGCATGCCATGGAAGAGAGGACTTTGTTTAGCTGGAGATCTGGGTTTGGACAGACTGGTCACATAGCACCAAAATGAGGAAGAGACCATTCACAAACACGTCTGGAGAGGAAAGCTAACCAAGTGTAGCGAGGCTGCTTGCTGGCTTGTCAAATCCCAGCCTCTGGTAAATGCTCTTGTGGGGGCAGTTAGCATGCACATCGTGAGGGGGGAGAACACAATTTGACTTCAGGCTGCTGATTATCTTGTTGCAGTGGTTGAATTCCTTTCAGCTCTAGTGGTGGTCTGAGTTCTGGGGACAATTACCAGCTCTTTTAGATGTCCCTTTATTTCCACAGCTTAAAAACAGCCATTCGGGGCAGACCTACCCGGATAATGTGGCTTGCTTTCAAGGCTACCTATTGAATCCTCACTAGCAAGAACTGGATATTAAAGAGCTTCCCGGTCAAGTAAGGACCTGTTGCTGGGAACTGGTGTGCACAGACACGCGGAGGGCTGTGAGAGAAGGGTGCACACACCTTTTCTGTGCACACCAAAAGGAATGGATTATTATTATTAATTTATCATCTGCACAAGCCTCCATCTGGATTATTTAAAGCAGACTTCATTGGGCAGCCGTTCAGTTAATCTCAGTTTGTGTCAGCGTTGCCTAGAGAAGAGGAATGGCTTTTCAGCCACCGGCATCACAGGCACATGCACCCAGGCAGTGCTGTTTCACGTGCACGGTGCTGGCTATGGTAGACCTGGTCCGTGGGTGCTGAGATGCTGCTGCACACCCTGGTTTGCTGCTCTGCAGGTGAGGATGTGGAAAGCAACGTGGCTCTCCCAAGGCTGAGGGAGGGATCCTGAGCCGGGTCAAGCATTCCCATCCTCCAGCCCATGCTGTGGGTGTACTTAGCTGCCAAAACGTGTGTTGGTGGTGTTTGTTAACGTCACAGCCCTTGCTTTCCTGCCAGCTGGAGGCTTGTCCCATTGTGACTGAGAGCAATGCGCTCGCCAGAAATGTTTTCTCTTAAAATAAAAATGAACACAAGAAAAGCACAGAGGTTGGGTTGTGCCGGAGGGCGCTGCTTGGAGAAGGGAGCACTGTTATGAAAAGCCGTGGTTTTAAATCTTCCAGCTGATTTGGAAGGATAAGGGACAAGAGAGACTGAGGTTGAAGAAGGGAGAAAGCTGTTCAGATAATCCGCCTGTTTTCTGTTCCCACTATTTTTCTGTTTAAAAAGGAGTTGATGTGTTCCAGGGCTGAGTAATGACTGGTTATCTGCAAAGGGAAGTTTCTTTTAGGGGGTCTTGGAAAGAGAAGAGATTTGGGCTCATGGGATAGTGTGGTTTTGGTCTTTTTTTGTTTAATTGCCACTTGACTGAACCAGTTCTGCTTCTAAACTGTACCTGAATGTTTCAATGAGGAGGGCTTGTGTTGCCCAGTTGGTACAGTGAGAGCTTTGTGTGCTCTTAAGCTTTTGCCCCCTTGCTCTTTCCACTCCTGCTCTTGGCATTGCCTCTCCTGACTGAGTCTCGTTTGGGGGCTGTCATTAGCTTTCATGGAAGGGCACGAATAACACTTCTTGTTAGGTACATGAAGGTGCTGTGTGGTTTCCCATAGCTCGGCGCTCACCTGGAGCTGGTTTCAGACCTCTCTGGAGGATTTGGTAAATTAATCTGCTGGGAGATGTCCTGCTGGGCCGATGCGGTCAGGTTCTTCTGGCATCTCTGAGGCCTCTCTGGAGCCGCCTCCATCAGGGGAAATGACTAATTGGTGCTGTGTGAGTGTATTTGTGTTTTCAGGTGCCTGTGCCAGTTTCAGGGGTTGGATGCAGGGTGCCTGCTGCAATTTTTTGTCTAGATCAGCCGCTTGCTCACTGAGGGCTATGAGGGAAGGCAGCTTTGACAAGATATTGCTAGGCTGGAGTTGCAGCCATTCACATACGCCAGGGTTGATTAAACTGCTGAAGAATAAGTGCCCTGGAACACAGTGCTGCTGGTACACTGATGGCCCCTGCCTGCCCTCCTGAAGTCATTACAAAGGCACCAGGAAAAACATCTGGAATCAGAAGCTTTATCCTGTGAGACAGTGACCGCACCGGCCTTGCTGCAGAGGAACAGCGTGGGCTGAGAACTCAGGGTGTGATTGTCACCGAAGTGGATGCTGTGTGCAGGGATGCGGGTACCGGATGCCCAGAGAAGCTGTGGCTATCCCATCCCTGGCAGTGTTCAAGGCCAGGTTGGACACAGGGCCTTGGAGCAAGCTGCTCTAGTGGAAGGGGTCCCTGCCCATGAGCTTTAAGGTCCCTTCCAACCCAAACCAGTCCCATTCTGGCAGGAATTGTCTCCTTTACTGGCACTGCAGTATGGCCAGGAGCTTCTGTCAGTGATTCTACACTGGTGGAGGAGCACACACAGCCGAGAGGTGGTCTCCTTTTCCAAAGGCCTTTCATTCTGTTGACAGGATGGGGCTAACGTGGCCATCCCCAGTTTGACCTTACTTCTGCGGCTGCTCAATAGCTGAGGGAATGGCCGAGCCTTGATGTGGATGCAGGAGTTCTGGTTTGCAGCCTGTTTTGTCTTTGGTGTCTTTGAAGGTCCCAGCTGGTGCTTCTGGCCAGCCTCACCCATCCCTTGGGAGAAAACATTAGCTCATTGCGACTGCATTTGCAAGGGCACTGAGCAGGGTAGGAGGCAGTGGTTATTTTGAGCTGTGACTGACCAAGGCGGGATTTTAGACAATAAAAAGGGTTTGTGTTCTACTGCCCATTAGCTCTGGTTGTCCACATTCAAGAGGTTATATCATCTGGGGTGGAAGGAACCAGGCAAGAGGAAATAACTGGCCACGGGAGTATGTTTGTGCAAGTGTTTTTGGTGGGTATTTTGAAATCCTTGGGAAAGCTTGGCTCTGACAGCCCTGTGAGGTAATGCAGGGTATTGAAACACTTCGGGTTGTGCTGAAACCTCCTGATAGTGGAAGAAACACGTGGCAGCTCTCCCTCTCACACCCAATGGCTGTTGGAGGGTTGTGTGTGTATTTATAGTCACGTCTTTCGCTTCTGAGTTTTCCCTTTCCTGTGTGCAGTGCCTCATTCCTGGAATTTCAGCCTACTTTGCAAAGAAGACTTGACTGTCAAAGCAATGCAAGGGTGCAGGGGTTGGTGGCCAGCCTGCACCCAGCTCCTGCCGCGTGAGTTGGGGCTCCTCATGGAGCCTTCAGTGCTTCCCTGTCTCTGCTCTCACTGTGAGTGTTCTGGAGCAGGACTCTCGCTCTGCCAATCTGCAGTGCTGTAACAGGGTAGGGCCTGATCCTCTCTAGACCTCCGTGGGTGCTGAGATAACAGGAGGAGAACAGCAGTGCTGATGAAAGCGTCCTCAAATGCTGTTTGACACGCTGCAACTCGAATTCCACCTCTGCCAAAGGAAAACGTTGTAGGCAGTTTAATCCAGAAGGCAGGGAAGTTGCAGGGAGTTGTATGAATATTGCAGGGAGAGCCACTGGTTCCAGATGTATGGAAATGTTGGACTGAGAGAAGATGGAAGTAATATGAATCAGGTCTTGGTTTTTGCTTGGTTTAGGTTTTGTTTAGGTCATTTCAGTTTAGCAGAGTCTCCTTGATTTGGGAGTGGAAGGAAAGGGTGGAGAAGGGAATGTTTGCAATTAGCTCCTTACATGATAAACATATATATCAGAGTGACTGATCTATCTATCATAATGTGATTTCCATCACTTTGATATATTTGGGTGATACTAAGGGGAGAGGAGGCTTGCTTTCCCTGCAAAATGGATCTGAAGCGCATGTTAATGTTGTTTTCTGTCCTTCCAGTCTCCTCCCTGACAGAGTTTAAAGTCTGGGGGGGAAAGCAGCTTTAGTGCCATTGCTCTCATGCCTTTGCATCTTGAGATGTTGCTTGCAGCTGCCATCCTACTGATAAAAACTCGTTTCCTGAGCCAGCGGGACTGCTGCTGGAAAATCTGATGCGTTCCCTTTTCCAGGAGCTGAGGATTCCTCTTTTTCCTTGGGAGTGAGGCCCAGGGACCCTTTAGGTGCCCCGCGAGTTTGTACGTATGATGTTAAGCAAGCAGCTTCTCTTCTGCTTGCTGTTTTTTATGGCTTTCCCCTTGTTTAAGGGTGGGTGCTTGGACTCCGTGTTTACTGAAATCCCACTTTGCTGAGAGATCAGAGGATTTGCCAGAATGTAAACAGCAGTGACCTTGGGATTTGGAACCCTTAAGGAGCCAGGAAAGGACAAGGTCTGCTGGGATGTGGGATGTGGCTGTGCGTAGTGGAGTGAGCCACAGGGAAGCGCCATTGGAGCTGTTTGTAGCGTGAGCTTTAGGATCCAGCTGCACTTGTTAAGGGTGTTCCTTGTGGCAGGAGCCGTGTAGCCCAAAAGAAGAAGAGTTTGCTGCCTGGATCAGGAGGGGAATATTGTTAAACATGTTGCAGTGTAAAGACTATCTCTTATTAATGAAATTCGAAGGGAAGTTCTTACTGGAAGGAATCTCTTGAGCTTCTTTTAATGAAATGTGAGGAGCACCTTTACTGCTCTCTTTAAGTAGGAAAGCAGGTGAAGATAGAAGAGCTTGGGGGCAGAACCATGGAGAATGCATTTTTAAGGCCTTAGTGCAGAGTCTCCTCTCATCCCTTCCTATCTTTAGCCACCTTTATAGTATCTGATTGTGGTCTTCTTGCTCGAGCTTCGTTTGCACAGCACCTAAGTCTCAGCAGCAGAGATGGTGCACTGCCAGAATATGGTTTATTGGACCCATTTAATGATGGAGTGGAGATCCAAGACCAAGCAGCATGAAATGGAAGAGATTGAAGCAAATCTTCCCACCTACTCCTTAAAATGAATATTTTCTTTTCTATCCTGAGAACTTGGATGTTGTTTCTCTTCTGTTGACTTGTATCAGTTATGTCTCTGTGAACAGCGAGCTCCTCCTCTTCCATAGATCATCCTGAGATCCCTGGTTTTGCTCTGTTGCAGCAGGAGGGCGGGTGTCACAAGGAGCTGATCAATGCTGACTGGGTTTTAAACATTCCTAGTTTCAGAGATTAAACGTTGTACCAGCCTTTCTGATTCGAGGTGGTTTTAACCTCCTGCCTCTGAGCTAGGGCTGCTCATCTGCCTCTTGTTTTTCAGGCTTCTGCATTTGAAGCCATAGGTAGAATACGTAAGAGCTTGTAGCTCTCCTGGTAGCAGTTAAAGAAGGGGAGGGAGTGATGTGAGTGCCACGGGCTGCTTGACAGTTAATACTCCCCCAGCTTCTGATCGGAATTCAAAGTGGGTTTGCACCATTTGCCTTCCATCTCATTTTACTGCATTAGTGGTTAACCTCAGCAGGACACTCCCATATTAGTATTATTTTCTTTCAGGAAAATTGCCCAAAGAAAATGAAGTTCAAGTCATATCAGGCAGGGGTTTTAAGCCCGTAAGGGGAATTCCTCTGCACAGGGCACTGCTGGGGAAGGAGGAGAGGCACCAGCCTTGGTTAGAGAGAGGTAAATCAGGAGATCTGTCTCCTCCCACAGCCAGCCAAGGCTGGGAAATATGATGGTGAAAGAGGCTGATAGTTGCCCTCCTCTTCCTCTTGCACAGCTTCTGATGACATTGCCAGAGGAGGTAGGGAGGAAAATGAGCTGTGGTGCTACCAAAGCACGTGTTAAGACGTGCACTGCCAGCCTGCCTTCATTGCACTCTTTCAGGGAAGTTATCTGCCCTCCCCAAACTCATCTTTGTCATCTTTTCTTTCTTTGTTTCTGGTCCCTTGTGTTACCATTATTGTGTGTTTGTTGCTCTGGAGATGGTTCTGCACATCTGACCATGCCACAGCAGATAGGTTGAGTCACTTTGGAAAGCAACTGGGATCCTTCAGGACTGAAAGGCTGCATGAATGAAGGGGATTTTCTGGTTTTGTATGTATCCTTTGTGCAAGTCTGTGTCTGTTTTTGTACTTCTGGTTTTGGCTAATGATGGTTTCAAGCTGCTTTAAGGGGTGTTTTACAGAGCAAGGTTGGTGCATGCCCTGTTCTCTGGGTTTTAGCGTTCAGGTAGCAAGCTGTGGTGGCTGAGTGTTCCTCACCAAACATGGAATGCTGCACAGGGATGCAGGTGGTTTGGATGATGCATATTTCCATTACTGTTAAGCTGGATTCTGATTTCAGTGGTCAGGTTTCCATGTCCTGAATTGGTTTTGGCGATAGGAAACGCTTACTAGAAAAAGTGATTTCCTGTGCGCTTCTCTTCCCCCTAACGGAAGACTGAACGCTTAGTCCTGCTCTCCTAATCTGAATTGCTCTGTGAAAGCTTCATTTTAGAGTGTGCTCCTGAACCAAATTTGCTGTTCCCCACTGGCAGGCAGTTTTGAAAGCGTATCTATAACATACACACAGGATGGTGAGGGGGAGTCATTTTAACCTCTGCCAAGAGGGAAAACACAACAGTTGGGAGAGACACAATGTAATGATAAATATTTTATTGACATGTTCCAAGCATATTGGATGTAAATTGACACTTGCTGAGGGTTTTTTAGTTTCCCTGTGAATTTTTTACATTCCTGTGAATCTGGGTTCATTGAAGTGGCTGTAAAGGAGCAAACCTTGAGCCAATCCTTCTCCAGCAAAGGGACCTGTGTGAGCTGTGATGGGAACCCCCCTGTGTGGATGAACCCCCTCGGATAGCCCTGCTATGAGCTGGGCTTGCTCCTCTTCTCCTTTTGAGGTGCTGGCACATGGAAAGGGTGCATGCTTGGCTTGGTCCTTCCCACAGTGCAGGGGAGAGAAAACCCTCCTTTGAGTGAGTGAAGGATGGGGCAGGAGGTGTAAAAAACTGTTCCCCGGCTCTTAGAGAGCTGGGTGCTATAGGGAAGTGGTAAGTCAGGTTTCTTGTGTAACCTTAACTCAGTTCTTGAGTAGCTGTGGAGAAGCAAAACAGCCTGCAGCAGAAGCAGACATTGATCCCTCTGCTCCATGTCTCCAAGCACATGGGATTCTCATCCCCTGTGTTCCCTTCACAGGGCAGGAACAGAAAACTTGGGGTAGGAGGAGTGAAGAAGAGCTCCCAAGGGTGCCTGGCTGGCAAAGTGACCCTGGCTGGGGGATTGGTTCTTGGGAATTCTCACCCTGCCATCGCCAAGGAGCAGAAAAGCTTAGATCCAGTCTGCAGCTTGCTGTGGTTGTGCTAGGGTTTTAGAGAGGTGTCCTTCTGAGTTCGTTAGCCTCCTCAGAACTCGAAGGTTCTCCATTAGATATGCAGTAACAGCTTTGACTCTCGCAGCGTTCTGCTGCCTGCCCTTGGCTGTTGGCTTTCTAATTGGGGATGGTTAGAAAGAAAAAGGAAGCCCAGGTTTGGATGTACAATTTGGCTGCAAAAGGTTATACAGCACTTACTCCATTGCAGTTGTACAATTCCTTTGCCGGAGTATTTTGAGGCTTTTGTGATTTTTAGTCTGTCTAATTAGATTTCTGGGGCTTGGAAGCCTCTGCTCTGACAGAGCCCAACTGGCAGAGTTAGCCAAGGCTTTGATGCCATGAGGAATCCAGAGGCAATAATGATGTCTGTGTTTCAGTAGTTAACTGCAGGGGTTTGCAGGAGCAAGTGACTCGAGCTGTGGCTTTCCAGCTGAAAGTGGCCCGGTGGCAGCGATTGCTCTGCTGAGTTGGTTGTAACACTGCGGGGATGGTGTGTGAGTGTGTTTGTGCGTTCATGCTTTCATGGACTTTCCAGGAGTCAAATCTCCCATTCCAATGCAAGGTTAGGAAAACAGCCTGTTAGAAACAAACAGAAGAGGCTTATCTGCTGCACTGAATCTCCCTTCTGGAGCCTCAGCCTAACTGAGGCCGTGCTAGCTTTGTTTGAAAGGCGCTTCTTTAGAAAGGAAGAGCTTGGGGGAGTGAATAAATCACTGGAGGTGCCTTGGGCCTGGTGCAAGGGTTGTTGAACTGACCCTGTCTGCAGCCTTCCACATCCCACATCCTCACATTTCAGTCTCATCCCCTCCAGAGAGCAGGACATGGAGGATTAAGACTTGAGTAATGCTTCCAGGAGGGTGCTTGCAGGCTGGGACACCTGATGGTGCTTTGTTAAATGTGTGTTTTCTGATGTTTGCTGGATTGTCACAGGAGGCAGGCAGGAAATCTGTGTAAGCGTGTCTCATCCTTCATTTAGTAGCATGTCATGCAGTAGATGTGCCCGGTGATAACCCATTTGTTCATGTTGTACATAGTTTATTAGGAAGCTTTTTGAGCCAGCGTATTGGAGCCTTCCCCTCTCCTGCGCTCTCTTGGTGACAGCATCACCTCTGCTGCCAGCTCCTGCTGCCAGACCCCATGGGACAGCACTGTGGGAGCCATTGGAAGTGTCCTGCTGCCCTTTTCCTGCTGCCCAAAGTGAAGTTCTAGGCATGTGAATGCCCCTGACAGTAATGGGAGAACAGACACTATTACTGTGGAGACTGTTCTTTGCCAGCTGCTGGCAATGACACAGATACTGTGAGAGTCCTACACTGTTGTGTTTTTACCTGCCTTACTTTGGTGGTTTTTTCTCCCCACTGTCTCTCATTAGATTGGCTGTTGGATGAGATGGTGGTGGTTACAGTCTCCAGCTCTGCCTTTCAGGAGCAGGACCTTCTGGGTAATCACAGAAGAGCAAAACAATTAAACTTGCCGGTAGCCCCAGGAAATGTGGCTTGCAGGAAGCACAAGGCATCTTTACCTGCAACCTTCGTTAGAAGTGCTCTGCATCATGCAGTGTCTTTCTGCTCCGTACCCAGCTGGGTCTCACGTGGTCCTGTTGAGGAAGTGAGTTCATATGCAAACACCGAGGAATGCAGTTCACAGGTCTATAGCTCACCAAAGAAAATGCCTCTAAAAACTCTGTTGAGGAGGATAAAGGGAAAGATCAAAAGGAGCCGACCTTTTGTCATCTCGAACAAGCCAAACACTCTTCCCAACTGTTAGCTATGGAAATATCCCTCCTACAGAAAGGAGTGTGGTCCTCCCAGTCTAATCTTCTCCCGACCTGGAAGCAGGAAGCCTTTATGCACATGGACTTTTTTTTCCTCCTTCATCTGCTTTTATCTTGCTTAGCTCACCTGGCTTGCGCCTGTCTGGTGGTTTGTGCGAATGTGCCAGTGCAGATGTGATAGGACTTGAAGAGAGCAGAAGATTAGCTGAGCAATGCTTTTTTTCCCTCTTTTGCCATTTTAATCTTGGTTAAACCTCTTAGTCAGAGGGTGATTTCCATTTCATCTTGAGTTACTCTGGGCTTCCATGGCTCCTTTCAAGCTATAGCTTGCCTCCTTAAACTTCTGACGTAACCCCTATTAGTGCATTACCCCAATGGCTGCAAGGAGCCGTACCTACTCCTGGGTGTATAAGTATGTTCTCTTCTCTGCCTTCATTTGTCAGTGGTTTGGGTTTGGTATGAGCAGGAACAGAAAAGTTTATGCTTGTTTCAGAGGGAAGGCAACAAATGTTTATCTGTGATCAAAGCAGAACTTACGGGGATATACAGTGGAAACTATTCCTGGCTGTTTAGAAGCTGATGTAGGGGAGTAAGCCAAGAGGAGGAGAGATGAGTGTACCGAGTTCACTTTCTCTTCCGAAGTCAGACTTTTGGGCCTTTCCTGGTCCTGACCTGCAGCATCCTTTCACTAAGCATGTGCCTTTTCTTTGAACGTGTCTGATATTTGCTATGGTTTCATGATGTGCAACCAAAGGGATGTGAAAAGCACCGGCCCTGCTTGTGATGTGCTACCTCAGCAGAGCCACAGAAAGTGATGGTTTTATTCTGAGCTGGTTGGTACTGGAAGGGAGCTGGCTCTGTAGGAAGTAGGGATTCATGTGTGTGCCTTAGCAAATGTATTTCAACACTTCTAGAATGCTGCAACCAAGGTAAGGGTATGTCTGAAGACATACTTGGCATGAAGGTGTAGCGAGTCTGCTGCTACAGCAAACCTGTAACTAAACCTGGTTCTTTGATAAACAAATTAATTGTGTGCTGTGTTTTCTTCCTCTCCGTGCATCAGGGAAGTGCAGGTAGCTGGCAAGCTGACTCTGCAGCCTCACAAACAGCCCCAGGGTGGTTGGTAACCCTTTCCAGGCCAGACCTGTTGGGAATTACTTCTCATCTGCAAATGGTAGTCCGTGCATGACCTGGTGGCCTCATTCCTTGGCTTTGGCAGCCCATGGCCTCTCCTTCAGAGCACAGAAATGCCTCTTGATTTCCTGACTGAACTGCTTGTTCCTGAGGAAAACCAAGTGTGTCTGCAAGGCTCATTTGGTAACAAACCCCGTGAAGCCTCAGTGCTGTTTGTTTTACCACGGGTTAGGCTCCGTTAACTTGAGCCAGCTTTCTTCTGTCTTGTTGAGAGCTTGCC
>JAVHNF010058155.1:15866-38548 GCA_034783455.1 Micropsitta finschii
TTAAAAAAAAAAAAAAAAAAAAAAAAAAAAAAAAAAACAAACAAAAAAACAAAACCAACCCCCCCCCCCCCAAAAAAAGACCCCAAACAAACAAAAGAAAACCCACAACCCCAAAAAACCCAAACAACTTTCCCCCATCCGAAAGAAAAAAAAGAAAACAAAACCAGAAACCAAACAAAACCAGAAACCAAACCACACCACACACACACACACACCCCTCTCTATCTGCCTTTTGGTAATGCTTAGAAAGCTCTTATACACTGAGGTGGCATTGTTTGTCATTCATACCTTAAACTGGAAACAGCTGATTAGGTGCACCTTATGTATTTCTAGTTTAAAGCTCCAATATTAGCAGGAGAACATGAATTGATTAAAGCAGTTAAACAAAGCAAAAGCTGTCTTTCAACTGAACATCAGAATGGTGACTTTTGCAGGCTATGACTTTTAAGAATTGCCATTTAACTTCTATGGGATACTTCAGATCCAGTCTTGTTCTTTCATTATTTTAGCTTTCATGATGTTGACTTAATCCCTTTCCAGAAGAGGAAAGATGTCTACACATTTAAGCCTAATGCACACAAAGTCTTTTGTTAGAATACTCTTACAGACGAGACTGATTTTTCTGTATACGTAAACTTAAAATCAGAGCTGAACAGCAAATCCCCTGAAGCAGCTGTGGAGCTCTTGATAGACACTTCCCACAGCTGAGGAAGGCTGGACTAAAGGGTAGGTCCCATGTTTTCATCATGTCAGCTTTCCAGAGAACTGTGTAGCTCTAACCCTGCTTCATTAGGTGAGGTTTTTTGAAGGTAGATGATGGTGTTGTAATGCAAAATCTTCACTTAGAACCTTAGTTCATATGAGTAAGAAAGGCTTGGCAATGTTCACTGACAAATGTCAATGTTCATTGACATGAAAATGTGCATAGGACCTTTGTTTAGTGTAAGCTGCATTGGTACTACACAGGTAACATATTTCAGTCAACAGTTGTTCTGTATCCCTGTATGTGAGACTTAAGTTACTCTAAATTTTCTCTTTCCATAACTGAGGTAGGCAAAAGATGGTGATCTTTGTCCATCTAGCACTGGCAGATCATCAGCTGCATCTATCTTCCAGTGTGTTCTTGGACTTGCTCTTCATACACAGCCAGCTTCCTCAGCTGAGCCTCTGCAGTCTGGAGTAAAGGGGAGAAGGTCCTGTTTCTCTATGAGGTAGCAGAAACAGAGTTTGGAGGTTCTCTTTTGCCCCTTCATTTTAAGACTTCCCTTTACTGCTGAGGCTGAGGGAGATCCTTCTAAAGAGAGAAATACACTGCAGTGTATTTGCTTTTTGTATTTCCTTTTCCTTTGCTTGTCCTTTTCAAGGACAAGGTTGAGATGCTGAAAATGGCCTAAAATTTGTTTATTGCTGTGATACTTTGATGGAATCAAAGTTAGGCTTTTGTCACCAAGAAGTATGGGGTAGGGAGCAGAGCTTTTAGTGCAAAGGCAGTGGGAAAACTTTTAACTTGTTTTCATTTGCTTCTGCTCCATATTTGTTAAGTTTTCCCTGGCTACCTTGGATGCCTTCAGACTTCGCTAAAAACAACAACAAAAAGTGTCAAATTTTGCATAAATATATATAAAACTTTGCTGAAAGCATATGGGCTGAAGTTTGTTGTGCTTACAGAGAGCACAGCATGAAGATAATGCTGATAAGCAAATAATTGGATATTTTACTAGCTGTATTATAATTTTTAGACAACCACTTTCAGAATTATGTAGGCAGAAGGACTGAATTATTTTGATCATTTGCTATCTGGGTTTGCAGGTTGAAGTCAGTTCATCTTGTTCTGAGATAATAGATTCTTCTGAAGACTTCACCCTTAGGATTCCCAGGCCATGGAGGCGATGCACTTCAGTTTCCCCTTTTGGAAAACCTTGGCCTATATATTTAAATGGTGCTTGATGGTACTTCATAGCATAAGGGAAAATGCAGTACGAGATAACCATTACGTACTTAATTTTTACTTGTGAGAGGAAGGTGATGATTTGGGGGGATTGGTTTTAAGTTTAATGCACTCCCACTCAGGACAGGTTTCTTAGTCTTTTTACAGCTTTCGTGACCAGCCATCCTTTCAGCTGTGGGTGCTTGATGGTATCAAGCATACACCCAGGCCTCCCAGTTGTGACAGGGACCACAGTGCCATTCAGGAGTGGCATTCAGCTGCAGGAAGTGTGAGATACCCAAAGGTGCCTAACCAGCATTAAGATATCTCTGTTTAGGCAACAGAATCTTGTGCCTGTGTGTTAACCATGAAGCACATCATTTGGCCATGGTAAAATATTTGCTGATACCCTGTCTACATAGAAGTTTTTCCACAACTGCAAATTGTGTCAACCAAAGGATGGTTTGATTGTCTTATCTATGCCATATGTAGTTTTCATGTGGCAGTTTAATTGCGTATGTATTTTAACAAACTAACAATTGAGCTGCATTAACTTTTTCTCAGCTTGTGTGTTGCTGAGCTGGGTAGACACAATTTATCTTAATACCTTGACACAGAAATTCATCTTCCAGTGGCACTGGCTGTCTAGTCTCTTAGGTTATTTTGAGAAGTCACTTCAAGGAATAGATAAAAGTTTTTTTCCAACAAGTAATGATCATGTGGATAGGAGCTTGTCACTGGCAGCTTTGGGTATAACTTGTCTTTGCCTCTTTTGACCTCTGACTGCTGAATGCATGACTTTTGCTCAGCCAGACACTTGCTTGCATGTCCGACTGGCAACCACACTTGCCATACTCCACAGAGTGCCCTGACATTGGAATCCCTACAGACAAAAGATGTTTTGAAAGGTGTTACAGCTTCCAACACTTTTTTTTCCTTCAAAGACTTTGAAGCATTGGTATAATTTATCATGGGCTAATGGAAAAAAAAAACCACAAATGCAAACCAAAACAACAACCCAAGCGTTTAGAAACCGTTTTCATTCACTTTGTGTCAGCACCAATATATATATAAGGAACTAATTCAGGACTGATGAGAGGCTGGGTTACTGAGAAATGCTTTGGGACAAATTATTTCTGTGATTAGGAATTTAGTAGAGCTTTAGAAAAGGAAAGAGTATAAAAAGGGGATTGGGCTAGTGGCAAAACCACACTGCCAGGCTAATGAAGCACTAATAAGATATAGGTTGCAAATTCTTATTTCTGTGCTATGGACTGAGCACTGTTTTCCTCCTCTGACATGATAGAAGAAAATAATTTGCTAACTGTCTAAATTTACCAGGCAGATCTGTGTTTTAGCTTTGTTCTTTTGGCTTTTAATCAGTATGCTTATACATGGGAAGTACATTCCAGTTGTGTAAAAACCTGTGTGTGTATTCAGCAGACATTGTTGTAGACCTCATCTCTAATGTTTCTTATCATTAATGTGTGTGTTTTCTGTAGCTTTCAAATCTGAGGGCTCCATGTTGATTTGGATATTGCATTAAAGCACACCCTAAGTCTTGCAACTATTGTTAGTAGTTGGTGTTAGGAATGTATATCTCAATTACTTTCAAGACAGTCACTTGATAATCTAGTTTTGGGGGCTAGAAAGATAACAGAGAAAATGAACATGTTCTTATCAGATATATTACCACTTTCTACTAACTCTCCTGGCCTAGAAAATGATTGGGTTTTGTTCAGGAAGTCTTGAGTTTTGTTTGGTTGTTTTGTTTTTTGGTTTGGTGTTGGTTTTTTTGTTGTTGTTTTTCAATCCAGAAATAAAACCACAGCTATCAAAAGGCCAAATATAAAACTGGTGACAAAAACAATCATTCATGCATGGTATGAAAGAAAAGTAGATAAACCTTAAGTAAGGTACTTTATCTTCTTTCAACTAAGAGTGGTAGGTTAAACACAGTCAGCAAGCAGAACTAAAGATGTATGCACCAGGACTGCAGCTGTCATCCTGACTGATCTGAGCTTTCAAATACTTCTAATAATTGGGAAGAGATTTTTAAAAGAAAGTTTCTTGACAAAAAAAAAAAAAACAAAAAAACAAAACACCAAAAACCCAAACATTTCTCCTCTTTTTTGCAACTATTCAGAAAGAAAAAAGTCAGAAGCAGCAGCATGATTTCAGTCTTTTCACCATATGATGTATCATAAAGCTGATGAAGCAGAGAGATCACAAAAAGGAGAGCGTTAGATCTGCATGACAACAAAATGGAAGAAAAGAACAAATTTTAATTGCACATCTTCTTCACAGACTTTCTCACTAATCATTTACATTTCTTGAAATTTATATCACTAATATACCAGCTTAGACGTGTCTGAAAAGGAGTAGAAAAAGAAGTGAAGATTTATACAAGCTATAAATCCCTTTGCTCAGCAATGCAGAAAAAAATGTATGGATTCTAACACATTCCCCATGTCTCTTTTGTACCGTTTAAATGTACTTGAAGTTTAAGTACATATAAAACTTACCTTCTGGACGAAAGAATTGTAATAGTCTGTATTAGGCAAGAGAGCTGCCTGACCCTTCCTCCACCTTTAAAAGTGTGGCTTGAATTCCAGCGTGATTGAAAGCAATAGGCAAGAATGTCCATTTCTTTCAGAGAGGCCCGGATTTCATTCCTGAAATGATTTCGCAGACTTATGGGAAGAAAAAATACTGTTTCTAAAATGTGGTCTAACAAGATACTTGTTTGCTGTCAGGAGTGAAAAGTGGGTTTATCCGTTTGAAACCATGGAGATTGTTTAGAGTAATAACAGTACAGTGATTTCACTGGAATTAGTAGCTGGAACAAGCCCTTCCCAGCTGTTTTAAAATGGGTTGCACTATGATTATGGTTGCACATGACCAGCTGATAGCATGAACAGTAACTTCTTGTGTCAGGCTTGCAAAGGAGGCTGTATGGCTGCCCACTGAGCACTGAATGTGCACCAAGTGTCCTGATTCTGTGTTGTCTCAGGGAGATGTAGTTAGGCTTGCCATAGCTGGAAATACTGTTAGCTGTTTTTTTCTGTGCATATGTGCATGTGTATTTTAAATCATAGAACCACAGAATGGTTTCGATTGGGAAGGACCTTAAAGGTCACCTAGTTCCAACCCCCTGTCATGACCAGGGATACTTTCCACTAGACCAGGTTGCTCCAAGTCCCGTCCAGCCTGGCCTCGAACACTGCCAGGGATGGGGGAGCCACAGCTTCTCTGGGCAACCTGTGCCAGTGCCTCTGCACCCTCATAGTGAAGAATTTCTTTCTAACGGCTAATGTAAATCTATCCTGTTTCAGTTTAAAGCCATTCCCCCGTGTCCTTTCCCTATATGCCTTTGTAAAAACTCCCTCTCTGGATTTCTTGTAGGCTTCCTTTAGGCACTGGAAGCTGCTCTAAGGTCTCTCCGAAGCCTTCTCTCCTCCAGGCTGAATAAACCCAACTCTCTCAGCCTGTCTCCACAGGAGAGGTGCTACAGCCCTCTGATGATACTTGGTCTCCACTGGACTTGCTTCAACAGGTCCATGTCCTTCCTGTGTTGAGGGCCCAAGAGCTGAACATGGTACTGCAGGTGGGGTTTCAGGAGAGCAGAGAAGTGGAGAATCTCTCCACCTCTGGAGAGCACTCCCTAAATCTGCTGGTCACACTCCTTTTGATGCAGCCCAGCACTGCTAGCTCATGTGGAGTTTCTCCTTAACCAGCACCCCCACATCCTTCTCAAGGTGCGCGCGGTCCATTTATGCCCATGTGACGTTATCTGTATGTGGGTTTTTTTGCTTTTAGAAAGCTATGAAATACACAAAGGAGTTACTCTTTCAGGCAAGCAAGAAATAATTGGGTAGTATGAAACAATGCCTAATAAAAAAATCACTATGTATTTTATTACTACAGTGTCATTACAGTGTAATGGTGTATTGGATGAAAACAGAATGTATTATTGCAGAGGTCTGTAACCATAGCTAAACAGGATAGTGAGATACATAGATGTCTTGCTCCTTACAGTGTTCCTAGAATAGCTCTATAGGTACAGAAAATGGACTGAAACTATCCTTGGAGTACCTTGTGCCAGCCTAAATGTACAAACTTTTGATTAGTATATCCAGCAATGATTATATCTTAATATATGTTTCCAGGTGCCAGCTCCAGCATCAATAGAAGAGGAAGTAGCACAGTTCCTCATCACTTAAATCCAGATAAGGGTAGTGGCCTCTTATTTTCTTTTTTTTTTTTCCTCTTTTTTGTTTGTTTGTTATGTTTTGGTTTGGTTTGTTGTGGTTTGGGTTTTTTTCCCTTTTGTTTGGGGCCTTCAGCACAGCCTCTGCTGAGGATGATGCTGTGTGAGAGGTGTTAACCATGACTCATTCTCTCTCCACCCCTAGACATGGGTTCACGCCACCTCCTTCACAGGCGTTTGGAATCTGAACATTGTTTTAAATGTTTTCTCACTTTGGCACTTTCTCACTGTGGCACTTCATCCATAGCACAGTTATTCAGTTACACAGAGCAGAGATGTACTTTAGAAAGCTGGAAATAGGTACTTCAGAATGGTCCTACTGAAAAAAAAAAAAAAAAAAAAAGACGTTTTTAAATAACTTTCTGGAGTTTTTATTTACCTGAAAACATGTGAGTAGGAGGAACTTTTAGGACCTCTGTGGCTATCCATCATCATACTGTCCCCTTTACAAATCACTCCTGATGAAAGAGTTGTCTTTTACCTTTCTGGAAAGCACATTGTGGCATACCTGCTGTACATAGCAAGCTGGCCAACTGAAAGGTTGCAGCTTGCTGCCATGCTTGTGTGTTTCTTCTGCTACACAGAGCTGTGGGGCCGGGAGAGACCTCACAAAGTTGCTCATCTCCTCCTGTGCATGGAGAGCCCAGGCTGTCCCTAGAGGAGTCAGCTGATTTCTTCTACAAAGTATCCAATGGGGAGATACCAAAATCCATAGGCAGACTGTCCCATTGATCAGATAGAAAGCTTTATGTAATGTACGTCTTGATTGTTCCTTTGTCTAGTTAAAAGACTTTTCTGTACTTACCTGGTGTGATGACTATGGTGGGTTGGCTGCTGCTCCTGCACCAGCAGAACAGGGGAGAAAACAGGAGGAACATAAGTAAGAAAACTCATGGGTCAAAACAGCAGCAGGGAAATCACTCACCAAGGATTGTTGCATGCCAAGCAGACTCTGCTTGGGGAATTTAATCTATAGCCAGTTAACTAAATATTAAATTACTGATTCAGGTTTTGGGAAACAAGACAAGGCAAACAGTAAAATACTTAAGGGGGTGAAAAACATCTTTTCACAGGCTCACTGCAAACACCCTTCCTCACCACTTCATCACAGTCTCACTCCAGACACCTCTCCCATACCTTGTCATGGCTGCAGGTGATGCTCAGTCCCTTCAGAGAGGCACTGAGTGCTGCACAGTTGGGGTTGGGATGTCATAGTTTTTCTCTGCTGCTCCTTCTTGCCCTTTTCCTGTTTTCCACAGGCTGCAAGTCTCTCTGGGGGTGTGTACCTGCTCCTCCTTTAGCCTTGGTATTCCTCATTCCCTTCTCCTCTGTTGTGGACACAGCTAGAGCTGGGCATACCTGGCGTGGAACATCCCCTCTTCTCACAAAGGCTGCCCTGCAACCTCCTGCTACCAGAACTTTTCCATAGGCACCCAATGGTTGATCGCTATCATCTGTTTTAATTACCTTCTGTATATTGTAGATTGTTTTGTTCCTCCACAGGCTGTCTTTTTTCTCCAGATTAACTGAATGCGGTTCCTTCAGCCTTTGTCCATAGGTCTCGTTTTGCTTTCTTTTGGATTCTTTCCAGTTCATCTGTGTCTTTTGTAATGTCGTGCCAGAAACTGGCTGTAGAAGTTGGCTGAGGACTCACCTGCCTTTAGAAAATGACATAATTTTGTCTCTTGCCTTACCTCAGTTATTGCACAACAGACGCACATCTTTTGTTTTGCTTATGTCTGATCAGATTCTGCTTAATTGCCTCTCCACAGCATTTTTAATACACAGTTAATGTCTCCTTCTGAAGCATAGTACTAAGCAAATTCTTAGTTTTGTTGTGTTGATTTTGGACGGTCTCTCCAGTTCGCCTAATCTGCCCTGCGGAGTGCCTGTCATCCTCTTGGGTTTGCAGACCTTCACTCTCGTTCATTGTTTGGATGGGACCTCACAGAACTCCTGTAGCAGGGATTTGCTGTCTCCTCCCCTACTGAGCACACCAGTGCTCAGTACTCATCTGCTGGCATTTCCTAAACACATTGCACTCTTCCATGTTGGTTTTTCAGGCCTCCTGTTTTCCTTCATCGAGTCTTCATGGTGCCTGTTATACCCTATAGTTTTGGTTGGGCTATGAGGGTTTTTTAACGCTCCCTACTTGTGTTTTTCCTTACTGAATCTGTGTACAGGTGCTAAAAATGTTGGGCAGATCTAGCATCCCACACCATTTTGCAAGTGAAGGCAGCAGTTGGGGAAGGCTGGGACTGACTCCCAGCTGCTTTTAGAAACCACAGAACAGCTGTAGGGCGTTCCGCTGTGCTCCATTGATGGTCATAGAAAAGCAAAATCGTACAATAAGGAAGTTTCATATGTGTTTCAGCCACGGGAACAAAGAAGTGTTTTCTTGTAGAGGAATCAAATTGGCAGTAGACTGGTTTTTGGAAAGAGGCCACAAGGATGTTACTGTGTTTGTGCCAGCATGGAGGAAAGAACAGTCGAGACCTGATGCTCTTATCACAGGTAAGCTCTGTTCCACCTTAGTATTCTGAGTCCATCTTTCAGAGCTGCTTGAGATCTCCAGATTCCACACAAAGAAGGAGAAAATACATTTGGATAGGTGGTTGACAGGCTGTGTAGGATAAGAAGGAACCACATAAAATGTTAAATATGCTTATTTAGCAGGATTAGAGAGAAAACTCTTTGGATTTTTTTAAGACCTTATATATAAATGTGTAAACCATTCCAGGAAAGATACATTCTGAAGTATTACTGGAGGTAAAAAAGAAAAAAAATAAGAAAAAAACCAACCCAAAACATTTCTTTGCTGTTGGTTATGAGATGACATTGGAGCTTTTTTTCGGGGATGCTCTTACTATTTGTGAAGAGCCAGAGTGCTTGTACAGAATGCAGATTTTTTTAGTCCGTGTGGGTATTAGCAGTGACACCTTCTCAGGAGTAAGCATCTCTGTGTGGGCAGAGTAATTCCATTAACTTGAGATACTGGAATTATTTCAAAAGATGTTTCTTGCAGGGTACCACAAAGAGAAGGAAGAGGTCTGTCTTTACCGAGGAGCTCAGTAACAGGAAATCCTTGGCTGTATTTGGGTGTAGCCCTCCTATTTGCTTAAACATTCCTTAGTGTTTAAAACCACCCCTTCAGTGAGAGAAGTTTTTTCACAGGTGTTTTGATAAAGTGTTTCTTTTGAACCACAGCAGCATGAACAAGGTCCCCTGTGTTAGTCTTAGAGAAATGGTGTGGAACAGGAGGTTTTCATTTCTTTGCGGAGTTTTTTTGAAAGTATTGCTAGTTGACTGCAGACTGTAACTTCATATACCATATACCAGATATCGTCTGCTGAAATATAACCACTTAAGACATAGAATCAACTAAGTTGAAAGAGACCTTTAAGATCATATTTAGTCCTAAGTGCTTTGATTTTCTTCCTCAACTGTGATGTCTGTGGTGATTAAACAAACCTATTTTTCATTTCAACTTTCAATTCTTATTCCTTGTAGATCAAGAAATCTTGCGTAAATTAGAAAAGGAGAAGATTCTTGTGTTCACACCATCCCGCCGAGTGCAAGGGAGAAGGGTGGTATGCTATGATGACCGATTTATAGTGAAGTTGGCCTTTGAGTCAGATGGCATAATTGTTTCCAATGATAACTACAGGGATCTAGCTAATGAAAAGCCTGAATGGAAGAAGTTCATAGATGAACGCTTGCTGATGTATTCATTTGTTAATGACAAGTAAGTCATTGTATCTTTATATGTGCCACTACAATAACTGAGGAAAGGACAGTTTGAAGACTTGTATGGCTTTCCTCTGTTACACCCAAATCATTAGGTACATGTAGGAAAACAGGAGAAATAGTGGATCATAGATTGGATCTTCTGATGGAAAGTACTCAAACTTTGTATTTTGATTTGGCTGTTTTATAACGATATATTTTTTCATGCTATTTTTTCCTCTTTTGGTGTGTGCCAATGTGTTTTTAATGCATGATATGGTATAATATTCCAGTTCTTTTGATACACTGAGCCAGTATTTCTGAGTGCTTGTGGTTAGACTCCTAAATCCTAGAGTCATAGAAAACCCCATATTGGTATGACCCTCAGGAGGTCTTTACTTCAGCTGTCTGCTTAGATACATCTGTGGTGTCTTCCTACACCGGCATACAGATCAACTGCAGTTACACTGCACTCTCCCAAGCAGACATTTGGATTTGAGTGCTTAGGTGCTGAAGCAAGAGTCCTGGACAGTCAGCAGTTTTGCAGTTAGTTGTGGGGTTTCACACCTGTATTGCTGCCCTTACTTTGATTTAGGAATGGGTTGTGTACAGCTCTGCTTCTTTGCTGCAGAGCAGTCAGCTGAGCTAGACTAAAGGTGTCTGAAGCAGACTAGGGGTGCCTGTTTCTGTAACTCACCTCTCGGGTAGTACCTGCAGCAGAAAGGTGGCATTTCAAAACAGCTCTCAAAATACCCAGACTTAAAAATGTCAGCATGGCAGGTTATGGTGTGTAGGACACAGTCATGAGGTTCTTGATCATTGCATGAGGAATATGAAAAGGCTTGTTTGCTTCCATAATACTTCTTGGTTTGCTTTACAGATTTATGCCTCCTGATGATCCTCTTGGCCGCCATGGACCAAGTCTGGACAATTTTCTTAGGAAGAAGCCTATTGTGCCAGAACATAAGAAGCAACCATGTCCATATGGTAATTTGATTTAACTTGTCAGTTTTGTGCACTGCCAGCACTGTGGACGAGGTCCTGCATTATGTTAACACTGCCAAAAATGAAAGCTTTTCAACAGAGATTTTTACATTGTTGTCTTAGCCTGGTTGAAATGCTGAGCTGATGGTAGGAAGTGAGGTGATTTTTTTTCATGTGCTAGTTAGAGAACGTTTCTGTGTATTAGTTGAACTAACGGAACAAATTTATTAATCATTTGTAGGAATAGATCCAAAACAGCACCTAAATTCTGCAGGCTCAAGAAGGCCCTTTTGTAATGTGATTTGGTCATAAGACATGTAATTTTCTTCCAGAAAATTGACTGATCTCTCTGAACTTTGGCTGGTGAGCAGCCCCACAGGCACACCACCATTTTGACTGAGCTGAGACCTACTGGTCTTATGACTCTTGGGACTTTCCTGTTAAGTTTTCTGCCTGTATATCTCCTTCGCCTAATACAGCAGGTGTGTACAGACACACTGACAGTGCCATGTTCAGCTCACAATGTGTCTGGTTGTGTTGGCCTGCATTCCCAGAGCACTACCTGCAGCACGCTGCCATTGCCTCTTTTTCCCGTAATACAAAGAGAAGATCTTAGATCTCACCCTGTGTTGCACAAAGCCATTTGCAAGATCTTTCAGTCATCAGTAAAACTGTAGATTAGAGACATTTCTTATGTTTGATGATTAACAGATTTTGGTTGATTATGGGTTTTTATCTGTTTATGTTTGTATTAATAGGGAAGAAATGTACCTATGGACACAAATGCAAATACTATCATCCAGAAAGAGGAAATCAACCTCAGCGATCTGTAGCCGATGAACTTCGTGCCATGTCTAGAAGCACAGCTGCCAAAACTACAAGTGAGGGAGGACTGGTAAAAAGCAATAGTGTTCCCTGTAGCTCTAAAAATGATGGCACTTCTGAGCTGAAACGTGCTGCTCCAAAGAGGCAATCGGATCCTAGTATAAGGACTCAAGTCTATCAAGACTTGGAGGAAAAGCTTCCCACCAAAAACAAATTGGAAACCAGGTCTGTACCTTCTTTAGTTAGCATACCAAGTTCCTCTGCTGCAAAACCCCAAAGTACTGCACCTTTAACTAACGGCCTTCCGTCTGGAGTTCACTTCCCACCTCAGGATCAAAGACCACAGGGACAGTATTCTACAGTGATGATGGCAACCAAAAATCATGGAACACCAATGCCTTATGACCAGTATCCAAAATGTGAGTCTCCTGTGGATGTAGGTTATTACTCTATGCTGAGCGCCTATTCAAATCTAAGTATATCTGGTCCACGTAGTCCTGAGAGGCGCTTCTCCTTGGATACAGATTATAGGATTAGCTCTGTAGCGTCTGACTGCAGCAGCAAAGGGAGCATTAGCTGTGGCAGTAGTGATTCCTACGTGGGTTACAGCGATCGCTCTTACATGAGTTCTCCTGACCCACAGCTGGACGAGAACTTGAAGTGCCAACATATGCACCCCCATGGCCGCCTTAACACTCAGCCTTTCCTGCAGAGCTACCACGAGCCTCTCGCACGAGTGCAAAACTATAGTCATGAAGAACCAAAGCATCACCACAAACCTCCAGTTCCGTACATGGCTGTGCATCTGCAGCATCCAACAGTTGGTGCTCGTTCTAGTTGTCCAAATGACTACTCTGCATCTCAGAGTTCATCACACACAAAGACCATGCATCTGGGGAGAGCCCTCGTGTCCACGAGAATAGACAGCATTTCAGACTCGCGTTTATATGATAATTCTCCATTAAGACACAGAAAGCCTTATTCTGGCCAAGATGGGCTTGGAAGTTGGGATAGGCAGAGTTACGGGGTGGATGCATATGGCTACCGCCAGACCTACTCCTTGACAAGTAACCCCACCCAGCCGTGTTATGAGCAGTTTGCCTTCCAAAGCTTACCTGAACAGCAGGACCAGACCTGGCGTGTACCTTACTGTGGAATCCCTCAAGACCCTCCAAGGCACCAAGACACACGGGAGAAGGTTTACATTAACCTTTGCAACATCTTCCCCCCTGATCTTGTGAGGATCGTTATGAAGAAGAACCCTCATGTGACGGACGCTCAGCAGCTCGCTGCAGCCATCTTAATGGAAAAATCTCAGCTAGGTTATTGAGATGATGCATCTTTGTGGTGTCTAGTAGTTTTCAGCTCAGCTCTAATGCTGAGGGAGGTTTGCTACAATAGCATTTGGGATCTCCTTCTCAGCAAGGAGGTTATATAGTAATCCGTTTATGTGAAATACTGTATCATGGAGTCTGTATGTATAGCCCCATGCATCGGAAGTACCAGATACATTTCGTGTTCTAGTTTGAAATTTTTTAAATGGCTATTTTCACATCTGGAAAATGTTCCAGTTTAAATTAATATATATATATATATATATAAAAAAATAATCTGTGGTCTCTGGTTATAATCTTTGGTGCATCAGGGGTTTATATGCAGCACTTTCTATCCTTGTTACATGTTGTTGGGATTTTTTGTTTTTGTTTTTAACTTGCTGGATGCTTGTCCTTGGTTTGTGTGGTATTAAAACAACCTGCACAAAGGATTTTGCTACTTCTGGCAGGCAATTTTCAAGCCAAGTTTTTGAACTTTTTACAACACCATAAGTATCTATGTTTGTTTGTTTGTTTGTTTTTGTGAGCTTTTTTGTGCTATAATCATCTATTTATAGGAAACAAAGATTTGCTACAGCACTGACTTCGGTTTTTTAAACAAATAATTGAGTTACCAGTTAACAGTGAAATGGGTAACAATATATTGGTAATTTATAGTATGGCACTTTTCATTGCTTGCTTCGTTTTGTTTAAATAGTTACATGTTTTGTTGATGCAGTCTATTAGTAAGATCAGATGCAATCAGAGGAGGAAAAAAATGGTTGGTGGTTTTTTTGTTTACTATTTATGGATAAGGTAAAAGCCTTATTGCCTGATTTTCAAAGGTGCTGGGAATTTGCAGCCCCCTTTGAGCCTGCCAGAAGCTGCAAATGCTCGGAACGCTCCCCAAACCAGCCTCCCCTGTTTCCGTTTCTATGTGTTGTTACCAAGCTCTATGTATTTCTGGTCAGGAGAAGAGGGCCTGAAATCGTGAGGTCCCATTTAGTAGTTTTATGTGTTTTTTTCTTTGTATTGCTGCACAAGTGTACTGGATAAAATACGCTTTTCATAAAATATTTACCTGTTTTTAAATGAATTTAATTATCTCAATGCAAGTTTTGTATTTAAGATACTGTTTGATTTTTCTTGCTATTTATCAAGGCTGGCCTGAAAAGGTTTTGTGTGTTGAGGATATGCAACATTTGTTAACTGCACTATGGTATGATATTGTAGCTCAGAATAATAACTTAAACTGTTTATTTTCTGTTCTGTTTCGGTGGGGAGGGGAGGGTTGTGGGGAGAGAAGATACTGTACGTGTTCCTGAAGTTAGTTTTCAGCCTGTTGGATCATGTAGGCCTGATTCTTGCCACAAATAGTGTAGTTTTAGAAACAGACAAACTGAGTCTGTTTTAGTATTAGTAAGGGACATTTCTGGTTTTAAGTCATGGGTTTTACTAGCACCTCATAAGCTTTCTTAGAGATATACAATAGAAATAGATTTTGCAATTGATGTCATATGTACTTACGGGACATAGTCAGTTGCTGAGAGTTTTAGGTTTCCATCCATTGTAACGATGTTCAGTGTTAAAAAACCAAATCACTAGTTTACACTATTACTGCTGATAATTTTGGTACACTTGCTGGAATTTAAAGTAAGGCCCTGAAGAACCAGAAAGTACCTTTTACTGTTGATACAAATTGTATCTTTTTAACTGAGAACTATTTTGATTTGTAGACTTAGTAGAAATACAAATGTATAACTATAACTAGTCTTTTGGGCAACATTTTATCCCTTATTTAAGAACTAGAGATTTCAGACGTAGGATAGACATAGGAAGGTAACAGTAGATATTTATTTAGGTGTCTGTCTCAATTTCACGTATCAAAAAGAAAAAAAAGAAGCTATTGGCATCTTCTTCCTTCTAAAATTTTTGTAGTGGGAACTCAACTAAAATAAAGGTAAAATGCTGCCTAAAAATGATGTCCAAGCACCTTTGAATACGAAGATGTTTTCACTACTTGCGTGACACCATGTGTTGCAGCGAGTAGGGTTTGGGTATACAGTAAATGCTTCTAAAGAGCATTGTGCTTATAGACATATCCAATAATCTGAACCATGTTCAGCAAACCAATTCAGGACGTAGTGCTCTTGCAGCTTCCACTGCTGCTGCGCTGTGGGATCTGCCGCTGCCCGTCCCTGCAGCGATACTGGAGGGGCTCTGTGCCATCTGTCCTGCGTTGTCTGGTTAGGGAGAGGACCTCGTCACCTCTGGCAACAGTTTTTCCCTGGATTTGGTTGGTCGCCACTGGTGGAGCATGTTTTAATGTGGAGATCAATGCAGCGCTGATGCTGAGGTTTGGACTGGGAAATGGGTCTTGTCTTAGTTGTACACTAAGATTGTTTTAAATTGAATTACACTTACGTACTACACCATAGTGTGGATGCAGCTGTTTCAATAATGCAGTTATTATATTTGTGGTTTCAGTGGGTTTCTACATTTATTTTTTATGTAGGAATTTACTTCTGCTGAAAGTTGAATTCCTTTAAGCATGAACAGAAACATTGTGTGTGTAACAAATAGAGGCATTTTGTCTTTTTCCCTACCACGTGAGCATCAGAATGCTTCCTACCATGTACATGTAGCAGTACATCTAGAGTACTGGATGTGCAGGCTTAGCCACGTTGTTAAAATGGTGCAAGGAAACATGTGGGAATGCGTGCTGCAGCACGCAGGCCTGGGTTGTCAGTATTGATTGTGTACATTAAATGCAGTATCGAATCCCTGAAAGTGTGTTAACTGCTGGAGAATTCTTGTCATAGGTTCTGTGTTTTGTACTCAAGCACTGAAAATGCTTTAAAAGTATAAGAACAGGAGTAATTTGGTGGGTTTTAACATTGTGCAATGATGTGCTAGTTCCCCTTAGAATCTGTTTTGCTGGATAAAGCAAGTTTACTGTGGATAAAATACTGGCCTTGGTATTTCCTTTGGGTTTGCTGTGATAATGGTGAGATAAGGAGCTGCATGTGAACTCCTCCACAGTGAAGAAATCGGTCTATATATTTAACAGCCTTTAGAGAGGACACCAGTAATAAATATGAATGCAAAGATCCCGGCTGAATACTACATTTGTCAATGTAATTGTGCTGATGCGAATTGAACTGTAACATCCAGTGTTACTTAAACAGTACAGGTAGTGGAGTGTTACTGCCTTTGCCACAGCTGAGTGCTAGAATTGCAGCAGAGGATTAAGTACCTCAGGCCTGTTCCACCTTCTGAAAGAGGGCAGCACTTTCCCTTGCCTTCAGTACTTGAGAGCTGTTTCGATACTTAACAGAAACTCTGTATTTTTAGGTGCAGTCCAGAGCTATTATCAGCATCAGCAATGCCATATAGTCCAGAGCTAGCATCAGCAATGGCATACAGATTCACAGTATTTTGAATGCACATTTACATTAGGCATCTGCCCACAACTGTTTTGTATACAACAATGTGTTGCCAGTATTTAAGGGTTTTTAAATATGTCCCATGACTACGTAACTTGGAGCTCAGTGTGCCAGGCTGTGACAGTATTGTCTTTTTTTTTAAACAAACAAATACGTGTGTGCATATAGATACACACACTCACATGTACGTGGCAAGTGGGTTTAAGACTACTGCTAATAGTCAGAGGTAAGATCGTATCTTTTCAGGTGTCCTGTTTTCTGTGGTATGTCTGCACTGTAGCTTGGTCCTCCACTGCAGAAGAGCTCTGGAGAGAGCCACAAGCCAGATGTGTTCGTGTGACACCCCAAAAAGAAGGGGTGCCAGTGGGGTGAAGCCCTTGAGAGGGACTTCCACAGCCTTGGAGTGCGTGGACTGTTACTGAGCTGTTGGTGATCTTCTGCTGTGAACATCATAGCTAATGGTGAATGCTTTTCCAACCCCATCACAGCGCTGGGTGTGAACCAGAATACCTCACTTGGAGCAGAGGGCTGGGCACGTCTGCCCCGGCAGGGTGAGCGCCTCGGGTGAGACATACCACAGCATCCTGCCGCAGGAAGAGGCTACCAAAACATCTGTCAGCTCTATCGGCTGATGGTCTGACCAAGGTATTTTTGATGTGTAAAGCTTGAAGCGGGAGACACAATGCTTTCATACTCCCTGGAGCATTTAGAAAAATGCCCAAATGACTTTTCACTGCTACTGAGAATTTCAAATACTGTGCAATTAAAGAGTCCGTTTGTTTAAATAAAAATAGTGGAGAAGTTATTTATTTTGATTTACAGTGACTCTTGCTAATTTATTCCTTGCGTTACAAGGCTGTGGTGGAGTGCTGGTTTTGGTTGGGATTTGGTTTTTGCCTTTTTTTTTTAATCGTAGGAGCTAAGACTGCTGAGAAGAAAAAACAACAGATTTAAACTTAAAACTCTATTGCCTTGTTTTGGTTTTTATAAAAGGGCTGAGGTTTTATAAATGTCAAATTGTACATTTTATATACTTTGTGAATTTCAGAGAAGCGCAGTTTAAGAATTTTGTCCAAATTAAATATGCATGTGCACCCTGTTTAGACAAACCATGTAACTATAACCCTAAAATCATCTGTGTTAAATGATTGTTCCAGCTAACCTTTTACTAGGTAACACATAAGATGTTCAGACTTCATCTTGAGATATTCTAGAATGCACTTCATGTATCTTAAGGTTTCATCAGAAAATGGTGATCTCATCACCTAATCACACGGGTCACATCTGTTTGCACGTGAACCATCTCCTTTATGCTGGGTTTTTCTTACAGTGCTTTACAAGGTAATACACGGGTACATGTGAGCTATGTGGTAGATCTTTATACAAGCACTATCAAATACTGTGTGCTGCTCAGAGGTACAAGTATGCTTTAAATAATTTCCCAGCTTCCATTTTCAGGTCATAAAGGGTTGTCACAACTTGTGCTTGAAGTGTTTATTACCCTGTCTGCACTTTAACCTAAATGACTGCAATAGTTCTCATCTCCTCTCTTTGACTTAATAGCCACTGCAGGGCCCAGGCTCCTGCACACTTACCCATCTGCCTGGCTCCAGCACACTCACATCAGCCAGTTCAGTGGTGCAAGGGAAGCCCTGAGTAAAGCTGGCCTGTGTGTGAGTGCGGGAGGTCTGGGCCTCGAGGAGCACATCTGGAGCCCATCTGGGGAACTGCCTGCTCCCAGAAGGAGGTGAGATCTCACTGGTGCTGACAGGTTGTTCAGCCAGGATTGCACTCTGTCGTCCTTGGAACACTTATGAACCAAAACTATGTAGATGTTTAAGCACATCCATCCTCAGCGTTTCAAAGGAGGAAAATGCTCTTCACCTTGCAAAACAAAAGCTCTTGGCTTTTTGTAGAACCTTTTCTCCTGTGGTCTCAGATGCAGTCTAGTTTACCACGGTAGGTTGGCTGGTTGGTTGCTTTTTGTTCACCTGAATGACGCTCTTAGTGAAACTGATAGTTAGAAACTGTTCTACCGGCATAGTACATCCTGCAAGGAAACAGAAATGCAGATACAGCAGCAATAATAGTGTTTTGTAGTTCCTTTCCCCTTCATTTTCTCTGTACTTGTGTTGAGTAGGTGAGATTCTGATACTGTCCTCAAGTCTGCTCCAGCAAAAACATCAGTTAAAAACAGTGTTCAGACTAGCTTGATAAAGCGATTGTCAAACTGGCTCTTCGTGCCCTGGTTGGTCTGTGTTTTTTCTGTGATGTGACTATTCACGTCTTAAAACCACCTTCTAAACCGTACAAAAAACCATGTACATGGATTCTGCTTTTAGAGGAAAAAAAAATAAAGATTCATTTTTCTTATTGATGGGCTGGTTTTATTTCATAGGGAAAAATAAATAGACCTCGAGAACAGTTAGCAGTGAATTAAAGACAGCTTTGTGTTCCTGCCTGCACAATAGAACTGCTCACTTTGAGTAAATTTAAACAGTTTCAAACACAGAAATTATCATAGATTATCAGTTCATTTTTAATGTAGTAAATCATATTTAATAGTCTCTTCGCCCTGATGTTGCTTACTGAGAAAACTGAAGCTCTGGGGTTAAGTAGCCACATCAGCCCGTTAGTAGCAGAATTTGGATTCAGATGTTTTGCCAGTGGAATCATAGAATGTTTTTGGTTGGAAAATATCTCAAAGCTCACCCAGCTCCAACCCCCTGCCATGGGCAGGGACACCTTCCACTAGACCAGGTTGCTCAAGGCCCTGTCCAGCCTGGCCTTGAACACTGCCAGGGATGGGGCAGGGGTGGACCTGTCTGCTTTCAAGTACTGCTACACATTTATTCATCTTCCATTGTATAGCCTAGCTCCAAATTTTGTGGGGTGAATGGAATTTAGAGCACAGTAGTTATCCAGTGAACGCACAGATACTGCAGAAGTTTTCTCATCTGTTTTGAAATGACTTATTCAAACTACACAGAGCTGTTGAATTGTATTTCTGCCAAACTGCATTGCCCGGGTAGGGCCGCACCAACTGTGCTGGGTGGGACCCCTTCTCCTCCCTCTCCAGCCCTACATGCAGGTGCAGGAGCAGCCTGCCAGCTGTGCAGTGAAGTCAGCTGATAAAGCTGCAGGCAGAATGCGCAATCCCAAGCCCCATAGTGTTGCCCTGGTAATTTGTCTAATGGAAGTGTTTTGCATAGCTCTGACATGTGCTGCATTATTGTGCCCAGCCTGAGTGTATCCCTATGACTGTGCTGCCTTTCAGGGCAAGTGCAGGCACTGGAGCAAGGTGTGACGGTCCCTCCCCAGCAGCCAGGTGGGAATATGACAACCCCTGGGGATGCCGCTCTCAGAGCTCATCATGGTGTGCACGACCCATGACTGATCACATCGGCAGCGCAGTGGAGGAGTGGTGGGAAGCCGTATGCAGTGCATGGGGTGGGAAGCCCTTGGCTCGCAGGGTAAGGTGGTCCCACCCCAGAAGCACCAGTGCTGCCTGCACCACCTCTGACATGCTGCTTGGCTCTAGGTGGTGGCTCCTTTGCAGGCTCTGGTGTGAAGCTGCTTGTGCTCCAACTAACGGGCACCTCTGCTGCGCTGCTGTGAGGAGCCAGGCTGGGCTACTGCTGGCCCAGGTGCTCCTATCACCTTCAGCTCTGCTGAGCCCTCGCGCTCACAGCATGGACATACCTCGTGTTCTAAAGTGCTGTTTGTTTTGTTGCAGCTGCTTCTCAGTGAATCACTGCTTGGAGCTTGAGCGAAGAGCATCTGCATAAACAGAGGGAGGGCTCGGGATGCATGATCACGTCTACAGCAGGAAAAGATGGATGCTGAGGTGAGGTTTCCTCGGCTGCTGACAGCACAGTGCTACCAGTTTCGTTCACCAGCTGGTTAAAGTCTCTCTGTACTGGCTTTATGTCTCTCTGTACTGGCTTTGTGTTTCCACATCATAGATTTGGAAATCTTCTGTTTGCAGTAGATGAGGATATTAAATAGCATCCTCTGCACGCTTTGCACTTTTAAAAATAGGATCACATTATTCACCTGGCAGCAAAACACAATTTTGGAGGGCAGAGGCTCCATCCTCCAAAGCATAAGTAAAGGATGGTCTCATCTATGATCTTAGAAGTGTGAATGACTTTTGCTGTGTTTACCAGGCTGAGCAGAGCTGTCTGAAGACACTGAAGACCCCACATGCATGTCCACAAGGGACCTGACCTGCAGCCTCCACACAGACAAGTTAAGTAGAAAAGAGGTTGCTTTTCCTGCAAGTTGCTGTTCTTTTAAAGGCATTGATTGGGTCAAGAGAGGAAAAAAACACATTTAATCCATTTCAGATGTGCACTGCAGGCAGGAGATACACTGATAACACAGTGCTGCTTCCTTTTTTTTTTTCCCCTGGCAGTTGCAGTGGCCAAGAGCAGCAGGTAGGGATGGTGGAAATTAAATGCCACTATTAATTTACATGAGCTGGGTGAAGCATAAGCGAGAGGAATGTGAGGAATAACGTACTGGTGCTGGGTGTGCACCAGCAGGTTCCTTACATCAGCCAGGCTCGGCTTACAGCGATCCCAGCTGTGCCCTGGAACCGGAGCTGTGGTGGTGGTTTGGGTGACCCAACACTCCACACCTTGGAAAGCAGCCTCAGAAGGGGAAAACTGCATTGGGGCAGTGCTAGGGGTGCTTGAGAGGCAAGGGGGAGGAATGTGGTTTTCATCCATGTATACACGGCATGCACAAACCTGGATTTAATTTATATTTTGCCAATTTCAGAATAAGAAATGCTCCTTTTTTGCTGGGGAGGGGAAAAAAAACCCAGAACCAAACCAACCAACAAAAATAAAAACCACCAAAAAAACCCCAAACCAACCAAACCACCACCACCACCAAAACCCAAACCAAAACAAACCTGAAAGGAGTAGTAAAATCCTCATCTCTGGCAGTGTGTTTCATAGAATCACAGAATGCTTTAGGTTGGGAAGGACCTTAAAGCTCATCCAGTTCCAGCTCCCTGCCGTGGATGGGGCAGCCACAACTCCTCTGGGCAACATGTGCCTGAGCCTCACCACCCTCATGAGGAAGAACTTCGTCCTCATGTCTAATCTAAATCTCCCCTCTGTCAGTTTAAAGCCATTGTCCCTTGTCCTGTCACTACAGGCTCTTGTTTCCCTACCTGATCCTGCACCACAGCCCCATTGCACACCATGGCAGCACCCCTTGATGCTCCAGCAGCAGCCGGTGACTCTGGCACAAGTCATGCACTTGCAGCTGGCTGCAGCCACCAACCATGGTGCCCCTCGGCACTAACCTGGCTCCAGTGCTCGCGGGCCGAGGCTCTGCCCTGGCCTCCTCAGTCACTATAGCTGAGGAGAGGCAGATGCTCCAGAACGGCAGAGGGACGATGCTGAGCTGTTTATTGGTTTATTTCATACACGAAAAGTGCCCCTTGGCTCCTTCTGCAACAAAGTGATTCCATTACTGCTGGAACTCCATGCACACAGGACGCAGCACAGCGGCTCGTGGCTGGCAGCGGTGTCTACAGCATCATTTCAGAGAAAGGAAAATGTCAGCATGGTTAAAATGGAAGCATTCCTGTGCCACGTGCTGCCGGGAAATGGGGCTGCCACTCTGCTCTGAACCTGCATCAGACTTCTAATGAACGTTAGCTTGTTTACCCAGCCCTTTCCTCTTGACATTTAAAACTCATTTAGTGGGGTGCCACCTTCTCTTCCCGCTGAGGGCTCACAAGCTCTGCTGTGGGAGGCTGCAGGGCTGGGATGTAGTGCAGGCTCCTATGCATTAACTGAACGCTGCACACACATCATGTATGGAGAGCAGGGCAGCAGCAGAACTTGTCACAGAATCTGGAAAACAACCCCCAAAAGAATGTAGGTTTTTGATGCTGCCCTTCATCATCAGAGCAGCAAGGCGGCCCTGAGCCTGTGGTGTCTGCACCCCAGGCACTGCCTCCCGAGCCGGGCCAGCTGCAGCCTGGCTGATTTCAGACCCAGGCCCTGCTGCAGGCACAAATGCAAAGGCTCTTGATGGACGTGTGCACGCACCAGGAGAGCCGCCAGCCAGTGTGGAGACAGCATGGAGGTGAGGGGCAACAAACTAAAACATGGGGGAGCAGGCCCAGATGTGGATGGTGGTGGAAGGTGCAGTGGTCTTTTATACGT
>JAVHNF010058159.1:18493-31318 GCA_034783455.1 Micropsitta finschii
CAGGGCCTCAGCCTGACATTAGGACTCACCCCCCCAAAACATGGGGATACCCAGGGGATCCCTGCACGCCACCCCCTCACCACCATCCTCAGTGCTTGAATGAGCCCATTAATGCTCTAAGGGGTTCGTTGAGACACAGCTAGGTTTATTTGACCGTTTGGGGTTGGGTTGAACACGTCTGTGGGTGTCCAGGCACTTCCCTGCGCGTGGAGGACACCGGGATTCACTCCTTTACCCCTGAACCTACTGAGCATGAAGCGGCACAATCACACGCCCAGAACCAGCAATGGTTTTCCAGGTCCCGTCCCCTCCAGGACGAGCATTTAGTGTTCATCTCATCCCTCAATATTAAGGTAGGTCAGCTTCATCCGTGGAGGGGGGGGGAATATCCACGTTTTCACCATCACCAGCATCCCTGTCCTCTTCCCGGGAGCTGGAGGAGGAATATCGCTTCCCAGCAGCCGCCGGTACGATGCGGGGAACCATCCAGACTTTATCCAGCGCTGGGTTTCTTCCCTGATGTCTGTGATTCCGGGAGGGAAACGCAGCTTGTACCGTGACCATCCGTGGCACGCGGAGTCAGAGCCATGGGACATCCCACTGCCTGGCCACACGACAAGCCTCCTTCCACGGATCACAGCAGCACCTTCTCCTCCGTGCAATGGATTCCTAATCCTTCACCTCCTGGTGCTCTCAGCCAGGTGGGAAGCGTTTTCCTGGGATGGGGGCACGCTCCCTGCTCCCCAGATACAAAAAGAAAGCCAAAAAACCAACCAAAAAAGAAGATGATTTGAAGCTTTTCCTCAAAGCCAGCAGGAAACACCAGCCAAGCTCTACCAGGAGCAGGATGTAAACTCGGTCGTCGGGCTCCGACGGCTCCCAAAGGTGGGAATCTGGAGTCTGCACCCCCTGTGCTTGGCAGAAGTGGAAATGGAGAAGGAGAAGCAAGCAGCTGCCAAAGGCGAGCTGGGAAAAGCTGCAGCAATTCATCGGAATTCCTTGTTGGAAGCTTAACTCCCTCTCACAACGAACCCCAAGAGCTCAAACCCATCCCATGTGCTCCGCCACGCAGACAGCAAAGAGGACATGAAATAAGGAGAGATCCTTTGAACCAGAACTCGCTCCTAAGGTGAGGAGGACAACACGTGCGTCTGGGGAGCATTCCCAGGGGTTTTGCTTCCTTAAATCCCGGGCGACGAGGACGACAAACGTTATTGCTGGCGCTAGCTGCAGCCCAAGCACGGCGCCCGCGGCTTCTAAAGATGGAGCCAAGCTTGGACCAAGCTGTGGTTTCAACCTCCTTTGCCTTTCTTGCGGAACCTTTCTCAGCTCCTCTCCCAGGAAAAGGCAGCTGGGAACTGCCTCTTTCCCCCTTCCCTGGGCAGCAGGACTTGCCCAGCTGTTGCAGAGATCCTATCTCGCCAAGGCTTCTGTTTCCTCAAGTCTTTTTCTCACCCAGAGGAGAAGTTAATCCCCGCAGGTTATTTGTAGGATTATGAGTGTCAAAGCCAGTGGCTGGAGAGGAGTCCCAGGATGTCTGCGTTTAGCATCTGCATCCCTCTTTTGGCAGCCCTCCCGCAGATTGCCCAGGGGCTCAGTGGCCGCGGGAAGATGCTCTGAGGTGCGGGGTCCCTCTTCACAAGCACTCATTTCCCATCATCCAGCAGCAGCCATGAAACCTGAAACGGCTCCTTCTAGCCCAGGGCAGGCCGGCTGCTAATTCCTCCCTGTGTAAGTTTACACCCGGAGCAGTGATGTGACAGCAGGCTAGGGAAGGCTGGGAGCGGGCTGCCCGGCCACTACAAATTAAAGCGCTGCGTGTCAGCTTTCACAGGGATGCTGCTCCCTTTGCCTGACATGCTGGGCTGCCTCAGGCTGCAGGCTCCTGATGCTCGTTGCAGCCCTCATGGTATTTTCCCCTCGGTGTACCACAGTTAATTATTTCTGTGTTGGGTTGCAGCTATCATCTTCCCCTGACCTGCAGCACCTGCGGCAATGTACAGGAGCAAGAGCAAGCAGGTGATGGGGAGCCCGGTGCAGTGGGAGTGGGGCAGCTGGATCCATGCAAGCCCTTCCCCTCCAGGATTGCTGTGCCAATGCCAGTCTGTAAGTTTTGGCAACAGGATTTTTGCCTTCCTCCTTCTTCAGGACATGAGGAGGATCCAGATGCACCTTGTTGGTGATGGAAGCGATGTGCTGGGGAAGGCAGAGGACCAAGGGCAAACTCGCACCTTGTGTCACCTATGGATGACGCTCTCTGCCCTCCAGAGTTGAGACTGTTGTGTCTTACATGGACCCTGTGGAGGGGACACTGAGCCTTGGCTCAGAGCAGCAGTGACCAGCTCTCACTCAGCATCATGCTGGTGGTGACTCCAGGGCACTGATCTTCCCCTTGGAAGTAGAAACCCAGCATGATCAGGCTGCATTGGAGTCTTCTGGTCCAACCAAACCACTGCAAATCACCACCTAGACTCTGCTAAGGGATGGATCATGTCTGTGGTCAGTGTGCTGGAGAGGAGCCTTCTGTCAGGAGAACCCGTCACCAACACCTCCTTTCGAGGCAAGAGGGCTATAAATTTGAAGCCCCTTTGCCAAACCAACATGAAATGGAGTGGCCAACCTTCCATCCAGCACAGCAGCCACTTCTCATTTTGGTGGTGACGACACAGCTCATTGCATTAAACACTGGGGTGAGCTCCATGCGAGGTGTGCTCTCAGAGAGCCCCGTTGCACCACTTCCCATCACGAACCCCTCAAGCAAGGGCAGGATCTCTCTGCAAGCCTGCTCATGTCGGGGCATCCACAGAGGGCTGCCTGTGCAGAGCACTACCATGGAGGGAGAGGGCAGTGGCAGGGCACTGCTTTATGAGCTCTGTCTCCTGGCGATGGAAGAAGGACCTTGCAGATGGACACGGAGCATCACTGCTTCCCACACTGCAGCCAGCCCACAGCAGGAATGCTTGGCATCAGGGGCAGAGCTCCACAGAGCGCAGCCAGTGGTGCAGGCAGGTCAGCTGTCAGGCCAGAAAGAGTTTTACCCTTCAAAATATGCTTTGAATAGCATGAAACTGGCACCTCCTTATAATTATGGAGCTGGGGAGTTGCACTGACAGCGTGAGTCATGCTGCCCTGTGCTTTGCGGGGCTGGTTGCCCACGTTACATACACACACACTCAAACACATGCCTGGTGTGAAGGACTGCTGTCATGCTTTCCTTTTCCTGGTTTTAGCAGATGAATGCTATTGGGAAGGCACACAAGTGGTTCGCTGGTTTGGGAAGCGTAACTCTGCACCCTTCTGCCTAAATTTGCCGTAAGCCTGTGTATTTCAACAAACGTTTTTGTTTGCTTGTTTCAGATTTGTAGCTTGCAGTCAAACAAATCACCGGCTATTGTCAGCTATTGATTCTCTCTGGTTTATGCATGTGGACCTGGTTAAATGTGGGACTTAATTCGCATTTTTCTCTTTTGCAAGAAAAGGTTTCAATTGATTGCGGGCAATTTCACTGACATCAGGCAGTTTTGGACAGAAAAGGGGTTGGTGGTGCATGCGTCCTATCTGTCCCAAAGGTTTTGCTTAGCCGCATGTTTGCACAGCAGAGTACTTTCTGCTGTTCTTCCTTGTACCTATTCTTTCAATAAATACCATTTCACTACGCTCTGACAAGCTCATACTGCTCCGGTGCAACAACTTGCCCATACATATTGAGGTGTTGTATTAAAGAGCTCCCTCATTATTTCGGCGCAGTGTGTATCTCCAGCATTTGTCAAGGCTTGTTTCCATTCAAACGTGTTTGTCTTATCAGAGAGGTAAAAAACAACCCACCTTTTAGAACTGTCACGGAGGACAATTAATGAAGTTAGAAAAACAAGGAGAAGAATAGCGCGCCGTAAGGAATGCCTCGCTGTTATGACACCAATGAGGAAATAAGGAATCGAAGCCAATTTGGAAAGGAGCTCTGTGTCCCAGGCTGAATGCATGCCCAAAATGTGGAGTGTCACGTAAGGAACTGGTGATGGCTGGAAGCATCCTGGGATCCCTCCCTCATGGATCGATCCTGGTCCAGGCAAGGCTGAGGTCAGGCAAGTGCATGGCTGAGAAATGCGCACTTCTCCTCCTTAGTGCCATTCCAGTGCGATGGAATTATTTAAGGAACTTTGAAGTTATTTGCCAGGAAAACTTACAATCCTAGTGAAAAATCTCCAGCGGTATTCAAACAATCCCCAAGCGCCATCATCTCCATGACTATTTGAAACACCTACATTAATCACTTAGTAGATGTACTTAATATATATACTAAACTCCTTATTGAAAACACACACTTTCAGCCAAAAGCAGCTAAAAGGCTGAATTTGACCATGCTGTTTTTCATGCTGGCAGGTGGAACAGAGACAAGAATTTCAAGCCCTTTACCTACAAGACTTAACTCTTATATCACTGATTTTATACTGATGTAGTCTCATTCTTATCACTGATGACATAGAAATTACACAGGCGTCAGCTCTGCTCCAGAGAACTTCCATGGAGCTGCGGTAAGGTGAGGAGGATGTGTCAACCTTCTGTGCTGGTTTTACACCTGCAAAGCCCCTGGATCCTGTTGCTCTCCAGGGTGAGTGCCGACTGTCACTTCTTGCCTTTTTTGCCTCGGAAGTCCATCAGTAAAATGGATTTCACCGTGTCCCATTTCAAAATGCTCTACTGTAGCTGGTGCTGGTGTTACAGGAGAAGTCCCAGGTATCTCTCACTGGATTCATTTCATTTTCAGATGCTAGAAGTACACAGTTTTTAATTTCTCAGGATACACTGTAATTTCTTATTGCTTCATTTAAAGCCCTCCCATGGCTCAAATCTGAGCTCTAACATCAGAGGATTCAAACACACGTGCAGTGCAATCGGAATAGCAGAAGGTAAGTGAGACAACTTTACTGTTGCTAGAGAAAAGCAGGTCACTGGCTTTTGTTGAGCACTTGCTTTGCTCTTGCCATCCCGCTCTGCAAAACTGGAAGCTCCCTTCCATATGGATTTGAAACTGCTTAGTGCAACTGCCTAGTTTGGATCCACTCTGAGGAACAGAAAGCCAAACTTTACCCTTGCATAACTCAGATTGATGGAAATTATAAGTCTGGGTTAGTATGATTTGTTGAGCATTTAGAAGTGCGGAGTGTGGTTGAATACCCTCTATTTGCAGTCTCTCTGGTGCTTTCTACCTGCTGACTTTAGTGGAATAGCTAACTTGCACTGTTTTGTGGTGGAGCTTGCTGGGTCTCTAAAGACAGTGGGTCCCTTTGTTTTCATGACAGAGAGTGAACAAGACCCTAAGAAGAGAAAGATCACCCTATAAGTACTGTCCATTCTAATTCACAAAGGAAAGATTAAAATGGCTTGAACCAGTTATTGCCTTAGTGTGGGATGCAAGCATGTGCATGGCTTCTTTTGAGCTTCTCTTACGTTTCCTTCCTTAGCCTGCAGAGATTCCTGGCAGTGGGATGCATAGTTTGTACTACTGATGTGGCGCTCCTCTGCTCTTACTAAATGGAGCAGAGCAATTCCCATTGCTCTCAACCTGGATCGTGTTGCCAGAGTGCTGTTCACTTGGAAAGCTTTGTTCTGATTGCACTCATTCTGCACATACCCTTTTAAGCGGTTTCCAGAACCCTTTATAGAGAGAAGGGGAAAGGATAACGACATTGTGGAGATTTTGGAAAGAACTGAGCATAACATTGGTGTCCAGGCTGACATTCAAGATCTTCAAGGCTATGTGCTTTGTTGGTCTTCTGTACTGCTCCAAGGCAATGGACCAAGGCAAAGATAATCTAAAGCAGTTAAAGTCCTTGTTTCCAAGTACATCTCCATATACAGGCCCATCTCGTCATTGGTATTTTATTGCCTTCAGTGTGTGCAGAGATCTGCGTAAAAGCAGCACCTGCTTTGCCTCCTTTTCTCCTATTTCATTCCATTAGATGCATTCTTTCCTGAAATGCTCCATGACTGCATGATTCCAGACCTTGACACACTTGGATTTTACTGGGCTCTTTGTATTTGTCCATGGCAATGGTCTGCAATCCTTAATTATGACTGGTAGCAGAGGTTCAGCACAACTGAGCTCAGCTTGAGCTTCAGAACTGGTCTTCCTGCCTGAAACCCTGATTTCATAACTCTTTGACAATAGGCATGGCTGTCAAGGAAGTGGTTCTGTGCTTCTCCAAGGTGAGGCTGGTCCCCACTTCAAACATGACCAACCCCTTGGTTGCCCTGGTGAGCCACCAAGTCCACAAGACCCAGGCTAGTTTAAAACCAATTTCCCACTGTGCCCCATATTGCTGCAGTCCTGGTAGGGAGCGTGGTGATGGTGACTATTGTATCAGAGCTCAAGAAGTCTTTCAGGAGCTCTGGGTGTTTGGGGTTATGCCCTGAGAAGCATTTCTGCCTCTGTTGCTGCTCTTTGGTCCTGCAGTGGCTCTGCTGAATCCTTTCTCCAGTTCAGTCCCTGTTCCCTGGATAAATCAGTGGCAATTTCCCCTTCCTTCCTCCTGACAGTCTCCCTGGATGAGCTTTGAACTTTAAAGGAAACAAGAGGAACTGCCATAAAATCTCAACCTCCTTTGTCCCTGAATAGCATCATGCATGCAGTAAATTGCACATCCTAGAGTTTGCATCTTTGAAGCTGTAAGATGATTTGAGCCTTCTTTTCCTAGACATCAAGATCAGCTCTGCCTTCAAGCTGAGGTTTGAAGAGCTGAGGCTGTCAGGTCTGGCCACGTTTTGAAGCTGCCGTTCTCGAGCTCAACAGAGCTTCAGGCCAGGAGACTTCATTCCCTTTCCCACTAGATCATCTGATTAAGAATAACTGTGAATGTCGAAATCCATAATCCCCTGCAAATTGTTTAATGTCTTGTCTATTAAACTGCAGACCATTATCAGACAACAATTTATGGGATTCCATGTCTGGTAAATGCAAATATAATGTGTGCTGTGACATATTTTGGTCAGATTCTCTGTGGTTTTGGATAATATTGTATAGTGCCAGACTCATGTGAATAATAACCCCAATTAAAATATGATCTTTGCCAAAAAGTAGAAATAAATCTATTCCAGACAGCTCAAGTATTTTCTTGTCAAGCTATTTAACTTCTATGCCCCCATTTTTTGTTTTACACGTTACTCTTTTCCACGTTAACCTGTGAGCAACACATGGCATCACAGGTTCTCGTTTCATTTTGCTCTAAGTGGCAAATCATAGCATCCTATGGGTGATAGCACTTCCAAAAATCCTTGCCTATGCTTGTGCTGGGTGATGTTGACCAAAACTTGCACCATGTTGTGAAAGAGATTTTAAACTCTTTTTTCCTCTTTACTGAACTTAACTTTGCTGTACTGGGAGAGATGTCCAGTCTGTGCAAAGAGCTGTGGTGCAGATATCCTCAAGCAAGACCTACAAAAGCTAACAGCAAGTCAAAGGCAGCAGAGACGGACAAGGTGGTGTTGCTCCAAATGAGTTATCTTGGAGTCAGGGTTGCATTAGTGCTTTTGGTACCCAAGTGACAGCCTTTGGTGATCTGACATATTTTATAGAGGTATCAACTTGGAACAAGCTCACAGGTCTCAAAGTACCTCATTTTTCAGTGGAGATGTGCTAAGATGCTTGAAATAACATTTGTAACCATTGGGCTGTACTCAAAAGTGGTGTAGATCTTGGGGGTTTACTTGTCAGGGGATAGTGCTAAGTATAAGGACTTATTGTCTGCTTTGCACTTGGATGCTGTGTTTTATTCTACCAGTACATAATGAGGGCAGCAGATCTGCAATTTAAGTTCTTAGAGAAATTTGGTTCTTAACCTCTCACTGGATGGCTGGTCTTGGAAGAGCAACTTATTCCCTTGCTTAGGCAGCTAAAATGTGTGCAATAAATGGACATTTCTAGTAATTTCTCTTTGGAGAGGGAGCATACGCAAACATTTCCATGAACCTGATTCCCATCTGGAATAAAACACAACTAGAAGGTGCAAACAAAAGAGGAAACTGGGGTCAAACATGTTGCAAGCGTAAACCTGAGTGGTAGTACGGCTACCTGAGTAGCTGGAATATGACTTGAGGCAGCTCTGGTTTGACCTGGGAGAAACTGGAATGAGTTAAAATGTGTGATGGGCTGCTGAGATTGTGCGTGGTACGGAATACCTCTTTGGATAGTTTGGGTCAGGTGTCCTGTCTCTGCTTCCTCCCGGCTTCCCCTCCTCACTGACAGAGCATGAGACTGAGAAAATCCTTGATCGAAGTAAACATTATTTAGCAACAACTAAAAACATCGGTGTTATCAGCACTGTTCCCAGGCTAAAAGTCAAAACCACAGCACTACACAAGCTACTAAGCAGGAGAAAAAATGACTGCTACTGCTGAACCCATGACAGGAGCAATACATATTATAATCCCACAGAAATTAAAGGGCAACCAAAAACCAAAATATGCCAACAACCCCTCCAAACCCCTGCTTTGCTAGTTATTTTTATAGGCATGAGGCTGAGCTTTTATCTTTGCTTGGGGAACTATGTGATTTACAACAGCTGCATACTGCTGTCAATCCCCTTTCCAGTCAATCTCCCTTTTTTTTTCCCACTTTTGGAGACCATATTTCAGCTCTAAACATGTTTTGATAGCACTGAGAAGTACCTGTTGAATAAGAAGAGAAACCTTGCACAGACAGACTAACTCAAGGAAAACAGAGACACCCTCACCAAGAGAGGTAGCCATTAGAAGGTCTGTGTTGATGTCCTAGCCTGGTCAGTACCTCTCGCCTCAGACACCAGTGTGCCCTTTCTTCTGAATGCATTGCAACTCACTTGAAGTTTCTGTTTGTAATCAGCAATATTCTGCCTGCTTGACACACATGGTAATTTTCATCCATGGCCACACCACAAATTCCTTGCCACTAGCTGTGCAGCTGTCAGCTTCTTAGTGGTCTAAATAGCTCCCTTTTGTCACATTTGGACAGCTCCCCTGCTCCCAGCTGACATTCCCACACCACAGAAATCTGAATAATCCTGCTGAGCTCCTCAGTTTAGGAAATCTAGAAATAATATACTGGTTTACTGTTTATTTCTTGGCAAGTTTTGACTTGTGGATCTTCTGGAAACTGAAAACAGAAAAAAAAACATGCATGTAAAACACTCAAATTCAACAGTACATGACTGTGTATTGGTTCATATTTGTCAGCATGAGGCTATGTCCTCAGGGTAGTTGTTGCCTTGCATAAGACAAGCCTAGGTAATTTGGCTGTAGACTTAGAAAGGTGGCTCTAGTTTTGATTAAAAATACACTTGCATTCTCTTCTGCCTTATTCTTAACCACACAGCTTCCCTCTCACAGAGGCACAACTCCTCTGTGCTCCTTTCCCTCTTGCCCAGACTTTCTTTACTCACTTTTACTAAACAGAACATACCCACGTGTGACTCTTTCCCAGCTCCCACATTCAAGCCCCATTTTTCTTCCAGGTGAAAGTGATACAAATTTAACCTCTGAAAAAACCCTCTAAAACTAACTTGATTTCACTTTGTTCAGGCAAAGACAAGACAGGTTTCCTTTCCTTCCTTATCCATTTGAATGCTGAAAGACACAGGTAGGACTGGGTTTGCCACCCTGAAGTCACAGTTCCTGGGCATGGCTACCTGAAGCTTGCAGATGTGTGTAGTTCAGATGTATGCCAACCTCTCCCTCATCTGGATGTCCCAATTCTCCTAAGTCTGCACGTCAACACAACTGCACAGTGCTTTGTAGGGGAAGTTAAGAAATGTTGTCTGTTCCAATTACCGTGCACTGCAAATGAGAATGTAAACAGGTTATTGGCACTTAGAGTGGGAGTTAACATAAATCTGTATTTTCCCATTCTAATATAATGTCACATCTTCTTCAATCTGTGTCCAAGAAACCATCAAAGTGATAGTTCTGTGAACTGCCAGTACTGCTAAACAAACAAACAAAAAAACTGAGTAAAAGGCGAGACAGTCATGACCTTCTTGAAATTTCTTCATGTTTCATATCTCCTGGGCAGACACTGGGAAAAAAATTCTTTCCTTTAAATTAAAAAACAGAACAAACAAAACAACTACCTTACTTTTCTCAGTGTTTGCTTTGGAAGAACTGGCATAATTTGGAAAAGCGGGCTTAAAGCATTTGTTATTAAAAGGAAAAAAGGAAATATTCTTACATTGCTTTTGTCCTGGCAGTAATAGATCCAAGTTATTTTAATTGGATATATTTTTTGTCTTGGGTTTATTCAAGGCCCTTCAGTGTCTTTGCAAGCTTCTAACAACAAAATGTGTTTTCTTCACCAATGATGCTGAAAAAAGCATCATAAACTCAATAGTCAATACAACTATTAAGTAGGTATTTATTTATTCAGTGCTGGGCACGTGGGGGACCACTCCTCCTAACACGTGCACTCACTGTCCAGCTTGTCACAAGTTTATGTTAGTAGATACACATATTCATAAGATCTTTGAGAAGAGGAGGAGTCCTTCTTGGAACTCTGCCACTCCTCCTTGAACATGCGTACTGTCCTCTGGTGGTAGTCGACGGTGGTCATGAGGATGAAGGCCCAAAGTCTTCCTCTAGGTTGAACTTTTTACCTTTTCTCTTGGAGTATGTGCAGTACTTTCATGGCAATTTCCCAAACCACCAAAGCAGCCCTAACTGGTATACATCTTTGTCTAGGCCTAAGCCAATAGGGACTGCTTGTGTGCTAAAGCCAAACTAACAAAGTTGCTTAATTAACTAACTGTCCTTACAATTTTATGCTAACTTTTTCTTTTTTTTAAAGCTTCTTTGTCTTAGCATATAGCTTCTTTGTCTTAGTGAATCTCTATTATCTCTAATAATTCTTGAAGATGGTTATTGGAGAAGATGGAGAAAAATGAGGCACATAAGACTCCATTAAACAGTACTTATTAGTAGCTATAACAAGCCACACAAGTGATATCATTTACAGTTTAGTATTTTGAGACCAGCAATTATACAAATTTTATGCTAGAATGCTTCTGTAAATTATTAATAAATTCCATTTGGATTTTTTATGAATGAGAATGTTTTTCCTGGGGAAAGCATTAGTGGCACTGAAAGAGCTTTGTGTTGACTCCAGAGACCTGTTTTGCTGAAAGGAAAGATGCGGAGGTGACCAGCTGGCTCAGAGATGTTGAAAAAGCTTAGAAAATCCTTTTCTTAGGTTGCTGATTTTGGCATTAACTTGATGGCTTGAAAAGTGATGGTGTGATCTGGAACCTTTCTTCAGTGGCCAGGTGTGACCACAGGCAGTTTCCAGTTTGCAAGGTTTTGGCAGAATTTGTAAAACTGCTGATGCTTGAGAGTACTGATGGTGATACCTTAAGTCAAGTGCTGCAGACACTTGAGAGCATCATGTCTAACATGCAAAAATGTATACATATCTATAAACCCAACATGTGTACTTTACCTTGTTTTATTTTTCTGTTGTAAATATGGCATTAATCTGCATCATTCAGTGCATAATTATTATTTTTAATGTATGCATTTCTTTAGCTATCGTTGTGTTCCAGCTTTTTACTTGCATATTACATTTCATATTAATTGTTCTCTGTGTTTGATACATACTTTTTAGAATATAATTATTTTCTGCTGGAGCCTCCACCTCGTTGAGTCATGCAACAATATTCAGCCTTAAAGCCATTACAACAGGAGATAATTTATGAAACACTAAACAAGAAGCCCTCTCTCCCCTCAAGAAATGACTAAGACAAAAACAAAAGGAGTTTGTTCATGGGTGATAATTGCATTGTCTCATTCAATTTTCTTCTGAAATCCTATTACAGCTGTCCCAAGAAATCATACCTTATACAATCCAAATAATTATAATTCTAAAAGCTAATTGTCTATAAAAATCTAGAGTTGATCCTTTACTCCTTAGAAATAGGGAGGTAATTGTATTCATATGCCAATTCAAGGAGATAATCACTGGAATATTTAATGCAGGTCCAAAGTACCAACTTCTCTATGTTACATGTTGCTGAAAGAATAAAAACACATTAAAATATTGCACTAAGGGTATTCCAACACAAAGATGACTTTTCATTCCTTATAGGTCTCTATCTGAGAGAAAAATGCATGCAAGGTCCCATGGCTAAAAGCTGATGAAAAATTATGTGGTCTGGTGCAGGAGGATCAGATAAAGCTGATCATCCTGACACCTTCAAGCTTTAAAATCTATTGAACTTGTACCCCAGTTAGGAAAACTATAAGATATCTCAAAACATTCCTTCCAAGACACAGGAAACTAGAATTAGGAAAGGAAATGTATTACAAGTGATTGCATACAAGTAATCACTTGTTATTTATTGCTTCATTGATCATCTTTTCTGCCACAATAGTTACCTCAAATTGCAGTAATAAGGGTTGTTGCAGAGGGTCCGATTGAAAACTAGAGGTGGAAGTAGGCTCTTTGCCCATTGAGCCAGGTCTTCCAGCTACTGCAAAGACACCAAAAGAAAGTGAGAAGAAATGTTGCTTTGTTCATCAAGGAAAATGAGGATATTAAGGATACTGTCTGAAATGCTTTCTGAATGAAATTTAACTCATCTAAACAAAATGCATCAATTCAGCTTGGGAGTGGCTGAAGAAAGTGTTCAGGAAGGAATATGGCACAATATCTTCAATTATACTTCTTCAATTTAATTTAATTTCATTCCATTTTTAATTTTAAAAAATTATCTTTCTTTTTCCTGCGTTTAAGCCCAGGCCGTAAATTAGAACTTTCCCCCCCGCCCCCCTTTCTTCCCCCTGCTCCTGGAGGGGTGGGAAGGAGAA
>JAVHNF010058161.1:0-10504 GCA_034783455.1 Micropsitta finschii
ACCCAAAATGCCTGCCTGCATCCTCACTCCACATCAGGGAATAAGGAGCCACATACAGAGGTGGCCACATTACACCAGGCTTGTTAAGAATACAGTTTACTACTTTCACAACAATTTTTCCGTTTGAATAAAAGGAAGCCAATAAACAGCGGGAAAAGCCCAACTCTGACCCAAACATTTCAGCTATTTCTGGTCCATGTATGCAGCTTACCTTCAGTATGCTAATCACAAATATGAAACAAGACTTGGTATTAATGTGGAGGGAAAGAACTCCAAGAAGAGAAATAGAATTCATGGAGATGACAGTCAGTGAGGTTTTTACTTGCATAGGAGAGGAGACAAAAAAATCTTGTTCTGGTTAAAAATGATTGTGCGTAAAGCCTGGCAGGAATGTTGGCGAGGCAGTTTCAGGGAAAGGGGGAGACAAATTGCATTAGGTTAGCTCAGGTCAGCTGTAGTATATTAAATACTTGCCCATCTGTTTGGATCCAAATGTGCTAGCTTGTCTTTCAAATCTTCTGTTACTCTGCTTCATCATTTTTCATGGTTGTTTTCCTTTGATTTATAAAACAGTGCCAGAGATTTCCCTGAAAATACATTCTTAGAACTATGAAATTACAGGTGATATCTGTTGTGTAACACTGCTTTATCAGCTGCAGCTCCAAAGTCAGTAGTTTGCCTTATTGGTGTCCCAGTCTGAAGGACTGCCTGAGCAATGCATTGCAAACCAGGTTGTTGAGAATCCAATAAAGGGAACAAATGGCAAGAGGAAGAGGGAAGTGAAACAGAGTGCTTTGGATTTGGCAAAAAATCTAGGGAAGTATAATCTGGTGTGACATTTCCCTGTCCTCATTAGGACTAAATTTCACAAACTGATGGAGAGCTGGCAGGTCTGCAAATCTTCTGTGATTGCCTGTAGAGTCATAAGGGCTGGAAATGCAGTGATTGCTCACAGGGTGGCTTATGGGGCTGTTTCTGATTTATGGATGGGATATGTTACTTTCATCACACAGAGACACAATTAGAGTAGCTCCCTGATTTCATCAGCAGGCCACCAAGAGGACCTATTTCAGGGTCTAGGAAAACAAAAACAAAAGCAGAGCCAACTGGGGTTGTTCCTTGAGCAGAAAAATAGAAGCTTATTTTGCTCCTTGCTGAAGAGCCAGGGCCTGGAGTTGATAAAAGTCTCTGTTTTAAAATTATGGTCAATGCTGAAGAGGTAAGGAGAAAGTTCAGGCAGAGGCTATATGAAAGCTGTAAAGGCAAATACAAGAGAAGAGGGACACAAGTTTTGACTGAGTTTAGTGCATAGAAGTACCATATTTTTCATGAGAGCAAAGTGGAAGTAATGGACATTTGATAATCAAACTTCCCTCGGATTAAAAAACCAACCAAACAAAAAAGCTCTAGAAGAGGTATTATCGATAATATAGGTGGAACAATAGAGTACTTATCAGAGTCAAAACTACCAGGCCAGTCCTTGTGGATTTAGGGCATTGAAAACTACACTCTTCATTTAGGGCATTGTTCAAAACTACACACCTTGTGGTGGATCAATTAAAAGTTCCCTGAATACTCGGACTACATGTCTGAGCTGTGAACACCAATCAAATGGGTCTGCAGGAGAAATACAGGTACTTTTTTTTCTAAAAAAAGGTAAAAAATAGCTTTGTCAGATGATGCAAATGAATATAAAGGAGTCCAATATATGTGCCAATATCAAGACAGGAAAAGAAGCCACGAGTTTGCAAAAACACTCAGACTAGAGCAGGTCATGAAATGAATAAATAGTGTGCAGAGGCAAGCTGTGCATTTGCTCAACAAAGAAAGATGCTGCGAAGTCAAAATAATAGCTAATAAAACAAAGCACAAATGGCCTCCATGTGATGCACAAATTAGGCCCAGGAGCGCAAATGAAAGAAGTGCGAGAAACCGAAACATGCTTGTTCAAAAGAAAGTATAAAGTTGGAGAAGTCAAAGGTGAGACTGAAATCTGAAAGCAAGGGACAAATTCCAGGCCTGGCCAAGTGTGAAGTGTCACTGATGTTCAAAGGCACAAAGAGTAAAACAAGACATTGTAGTAATGCACTGAGGAGAGCAAGTAGTCCATGGGCATAAGTTTGATCTCGTCACTGAAATGTGTGCCCAGTAGATTCATAGCCCCAGCAACAAACCTGAACCAGACGTGAATGTGCCAATGCGTGAAGTGAAATGTGCTTGCAGAATAAAGGGGTCACCTTGTGACATTCAAGGTACAATTAATGGAAGATGCAGAATCTCTTACATGTGGCACTAATAAAAGTGCAGCAAAACATGACAACAGATGGCTTCATTCACTGGATCAGCCAAGGCAATAAAACAGGCTTGTTCTTTGTAGCGGTGGAGAAAAATAGCAAAAAGGATTGGTCTTAGATTCTGCAGTGACCACAAGATGCTGAACAAGATCATTTAAAAAGGGAAACATTTCCATTTGCTCTCAAGGATCAACATGTTTGCTGAGATGGCAGAAGCCAAGTTCTTTAGAAGATTAGATACAGACTGAGGGTTTTGGCAGATAACCCTGGATACTGAATGCTTCAAAATCTGCTTTCAAATCACCATTTTGCAGATGCTGCTTCTCGAGATTTCTTTTTGGAATCCATTTAGCACCAGAAGCATATTGCAGTGCAGTGACCCAAACACTAGGAGGTCTCCCAGGAATGAAAATACATGTGAATGATATAATAGAAAGGGGCAGCACAACTATTGAACATCAGTAATGACCGTGGAGAATACCAGAAACTGCAAGAAGAAGCAGCCTTAAGTTGAACACCACGAAATTGTCAATCTCAAGCTAACGAATGATGCCTAACTCATCTACAGTGGAGGCCTCAAGGGCTATGACAGTGACACAGAACAGGTGTGTGAGTGCATATTGTAAGTACAACATGAAACAGCTACAGAAAATTTTGCGGTTATGTCTAAAATCAAAAGACAAGGCACAAAGCATCCATCACTTTTTATGAAATATGAGAAAAGACTTGGTAAAACATTGCCAAGCTTACTGCAATTTATTTATTTATATATTCATTTATTGAAAGGCTAAGAAGAGGCTGTGAATGTGGAGGTCCAGCTAAGACATTAACTAGTTAACTGTAAGTATGCTGTCAAGATTATGTGCTCTGCATGATGACATGCAACCAGGTGACCCGGAATGAACTGTAACAGAGTGTATGACCACTAAACATATGTGAAGCTCTGTATTTACCCTGGATGTGGGATGAGTTATGCAGTCATATGGACTCTAAACAGAGAATGATAAAAAACAACACTTCTCATACTCACAATAGATCATCTGGAGATCAGTCACAAAAAGTATAAGAACGTGAGTTATCAGAGTAAGGCAACAGAAAATGTAGTGAAGAATTTCACCAGCAAGGATGCCTTGGAATGACTAGTCAAAAAACATACTAGTAAAGCTGTACTTTAGTCACAGATGAAGAGAGATATCATGAATGATGAACATAAATAGAGACTGGCTTAACTGCATCAAGTAGCTCTCTGTCAGTTAGATTGCAATGTCTATATTATTCATATGTTCCAGGTTCCAAAATCAGAAGTGAAACATGATTTATGTGGGTAAGCATAGTGTCTCTCGAGGCATATAACTAATTGAAAAGACCACAGGTTTAGCTGTGATCAAGTGTGTTACAACTGATGCATAACTGTTAAGAAAGGGAATAGATATTATTGCACTCCAGTTCACTAATTCTGAACTCCCAAATGCTTCTACAGTGTATGCATTTTAACATAAGACATCAAAGGCCTGATTCACTTGCCCATGTGTAGGCTTCTTGTCCTGCTTAAGATGCACAGACATACCTGAAACTTTCACAAGGAATACTATGGGACTTGCAGGAGACTGATGGCAGGGGGAGGCCATGGTGGGCACCCTAGGGCATCTCAAATCATGTATATACCCTAACGAGAGAAACTCAAATGAGTCTTTAAACCACAGATATCCAGAAACAAGCCAGAGCACACTCTCTGCATAAATACAAATTTGCTCAGAAAACACTTGGCACAAGAGAGCCCTGGGTTAAAAAAAAAAAGAAAGAAAATCAGCCATAGAAGTCTGAACAAATATCTGAGACAGACAAGCCTTAATCAAAGAACAACATATAACTGTGAGTTTTGGCAAACAGCATAGAGAAGCAAAAATGGACACAGAACTGTAACAGTCACCAGGTGTTTGCCACAGCCCCAAAATACAGACTTTGGTAAGATTACTGCTGTCAGAAAAGGGGAGCGAAGATACATCACCTGGTTTACATTTTGGGATTGGAGCCAGTGAATGGACTTCACAGACAAACTTATTATCTTGATATTGTGCTTATAGGAAAACTTATTTAGACTTTGGTATTTGGCTGTTATCCCTGCTCTTTTTTTAAATTAGAGCTACAAGGTCACCTTATGAAAGAGCTGGAGAATTCCCCTGCTTAGCTAGCCCAGCACAAGCCTGGTGCTGCACATGTGGTACATAGAGGCCTTGTGTTTAGCATGGATTTGGCTATTGCTAAGGTGAAAGTGAGCATGAAGAACAGACACTGAGGAGCTTCAAGAATAACAAGACTCTTTGATCACCAGTACTTACATGTCAAGGCTGAGCCCAAAGTCATGTTTGTAGTTCCATCAACCCTTGCATTGAGGGATGCAAAGGTTAATAGTTGGGGAATAACTGAATTAATCTGAAGGCCTCTTTCCCACAGTAATTTCTTTGAATTCTCCTTTTGCTTATTCTGTGGCCATCTCACAGGTAAAACCACCTCCTGCTGCCACTGGTAGAATCACTCTGAACTCTTCCTTCCATAGGCTCTGTCTTCACCTTCTGTATCCAGGTCAGTCTCTGATCATCCAAAGCAGATTTTGTTAGATGTGAAAGGCTACAACTGAACTGTGCTGATCATCATAACTCTCTCTGAAATGGAAGCTGCAGATGTGCAGCCACAGGGGATGAGACCCTTCTTGTTTGGGAGGGCAGATATCACTGTGACGCAGGGACTTTTCTTGTAGGGCAGGGCACTAAACATGCCTGTGGCACTTTGCAGACAAGAATGAATCTGTCTTAACACAGAGCTGTCATTTCAAAGCTGTTTCAGAATTACTGATGCAAAAGAAAAAGAACCAATCCCACAAAATTGCTGTATTTGTTTGTTTGTTTGTTTGTTTGTTTTTCTCTTTTGACTTGACCAGAGCTTAATTAAATTACTTTATTTCTAATAAAAGTCCTCTTTCAAAAATGTGATGTCTGTTTCCTTTCATATGTTTTTTATTTACCGTATGCTTTATGAACTCTTGAAAATGCAGAATGAAAAATTGTATTATTGATAAAAATGTCACATAAGTAGTGGAGACTGCTGCACTTATGAAGAATTAAAGAAACATTTTTTTTTTGAGTCAGAAAGCCTGGGGCAAATCAAAATCTTCTTGAAAACTTCAGTGGTAGTTTTGCTTGAGTGGAGTTTATAGACTCATGAGCTCTGTGAGTGGACAGGCACGCTCATATAATCTTTACGACATGTGCATGTTGTTTAATAGGATGTTTGCAAACAAAATTCCCAGGCTGGAAAATCATTGTCTTAAATGGATCTGAGGTCCCAGCTTAGATCTAAATCCATCCTTTGCTGCTTTGGGAAATGTTCAAAACCTTTGGAGGAAGTTTCCCTGTTTCTATTGTGTACAAAGAGGAAAGGATATTAACAGCAGGCCCTAAGTGTCTCACCTACTGTCTGGGATTTGGGGTCCAGGACAAACAACGTTATGCCTCATGCCTGCAGTCTCTTCAGGTGAAGCTTAGCTAGGGTGGGTGACTTTCTTCATGCAGAAGAAGAGGAACATATCCACTCAGAAAACTAGCAAGAGGGATGGCAGTCTTCCTAACGTCCCTCAATATATTTTTTTTGTAACAAATTCCCTTCTACTAAAAAAAATATAGTTGAACCAATTTAATAACATGTTCAATTGAAAAAAATTGTTAAGTGGAGGAAACCTTTTGGGTCCCAATTACTGTTAATTTGTAATCCGGTGAGGTCAAGTACCTGATTAAATATTTATATAGGAGAAAGGTCATAGTCTTTCATAATCTTCTTTGCCCTGTGTTAATTCTCCGTCAGATGCAATGAGTTCTTTCTGGAGAACATTTTATCAGAGAAAGTAAGCCTTGCTTTTGGTCTCAGAAAAGGTAACTGTTGGGGTTTGATGTCAAACAGCTGAATTCAATCTCTTGCAGTTACATACATTTTTTAGCTCAAGCTTTTCCAAAGCAATTTAGTGGGTTTAGATTTGTAAGGATTTGAATGCTCATCTTGAGTCCTTTGAAAGGCACTAGACTTTAAGGAAATGACAAGTACCTGATTTCTGGAAGTTGGGTCACTTGAAAATGCTGGACATGTGTACGTCATATGGAAGTGTTCCAAAATCACTTAGAAAAATCTTGCACTCAAAGGACAAAAACCTGTATTGTTTTATATCTATGGTAATTAATTTTGTAATTTAAAACCCCCAAAAGAGGCATGTCATATCAGACTCAGGGATGTCGAATAAGGAAATAAATACCTAGGTGGAACTCACACAAAACCAACTAGAACCAACAGAGATTTGCCAGAGTTTGCAGTTTGCCTACTGTATGTATGGAAAGGCAAACCACTCTGTCTGCTCCTCCAGTTGGAGGGATGGGGCAGATGCAGCTCAGCCAAAGCCTCCCTTCGCTGTCACACTGCATGGGGCAATGCACTCACTGAAGTCAGGTTGTAGGGCCTTGGATGTCCTCTCGGGGTGAACTCAGCATCTTCTAGGGAATGGTCAGGTGGCCCAGGTGCTCTTTGGGGTTGTCTGCCTACAAGTGGCAACCTTTGGCATCCTGATGTGTGCCAGCTTCTGTGGAAAACGTGCTTTGTCATTCTCACATTAAAATTAATATCTCTTTCTCTACACCATTGTTTTCCCTTTGTGTGTGTGTGTGTGTGTTTGTCCATGTTTAGCTTGATACATTTTAATTCTATTTTAGTACTAATTAATTTTCTGAGTAGCTGTCTGTTAATGCTATACACGTATACACACACACATTAAAAACATTACATCCAATCAGAAGGTTCTACACCAGGTAAATGTATGAGCTAACTTGGAAGCCACAGGAAGCATTTAGGGCAAATATAGTGCAGAAGGATGGCAACAAATATAGTTTCTAGTTACCATAACCACTTACATGATGTATCATCCAGATAAAACCTGGGAGTATGAGACAGTTATGGGGTTTTGCATTTACGGTGCATTTTTGTACCTGGGGAAAACCTGTATGGGGTAATTCATATGATCTGTAAAATGCCTGTAATGACATGTGGTCAAGGGCATCACTCTTTTGCCTGTCCTATGCTAAGTGAGAGGAGAGCAGGACCCTGAATGCAAGTCACACCCCTCCAGAAGTCTTCTACCTTCTACCATCTGGGTTCTCTGAACTTTCAGGACAACTTAAAGGTTATTTTCATTGCATTGGATAGTATTTACTTTTCTTTTAATTGTGGTCTTAATAGTATTTTTGAACCGTATTTGGAGAAATTTCCCTACTGTGTGCATTTTCCTCACTGCCAGCGGTTGGTTTAGCTTACTTGGACAAAAAGCTGTCTTTCAGCCAGTTAATGTCTTATGTCAGAACAAGGAAGTAAAATAAAAATTACATTTTCTATTTAATTTTGTAATCTTCATCTTGAAAACTTTAGATACCCTGCATTTCACAAAGTGTCAGTTTGTTCATAAAGCTATGTTCTTTTTAAATGAAAAAAAAAAAAAAAAGAAATAATAAAAAAAAGAAAGCAAACAGATATTCTTATGTTAAGCAAATGATTGCACAGAATACCCTAAGTTCTGCTCCCAGTTACAGGAGTAAAAATCCAGCAAAACCAGTGAAACCAATTCACAGAATTCTGTGATGCTTTTCTGGATTAATACTATTGGAAAGCCCCAGCTGAGTAGAACTTGGACTAGTAACTATGCTTTATTGCACTGCTTTTTTTTTCTTTTCTGGCCCATAATTACTTATTGGCTGAATTAAAAATCTTTGGCCAGTGCACACTGAGTAGTGCTGGAGGAAACATTTGACTTCCACCTATTTAAAGTATTTTTTTCCCCCCTTGTTATGTGTAGTACACTATTAACACCCTGGAGACTGAAGGTGATGCAGACAAAGCAGGTAGCTGTATCCTTAGGATGGTAGTATTCCTACTACACTGCCCTTTCATGAAGAATAATTGTAGAATTAACAGAGCATTTGCTGTCATAATGCTACACTTCTCCCTCATTTGTCAGGTTTGAAATGTGGGCTCTTGGGAGTAGTGGTTATCTGTTATTCCCTGTTTATATAATATTGAGTGGAATGGGATGGTGATGTAGTAGTTAGAATTTTCTCATCTGATATTACACTGTCAAACAGCAATCAGTCAATCTAGGCTCCCATTTTACCCAGTGAGCAGAATTAAACACTTAAGAATTAGGTTTGGGTTTTTTTTTGTTTTTTCTTTTCTTTTTTTTTTTTATTTAATTTTGAATGTTCTAGTGCAGAAAGAAAACTCTTGCTGAAAGAAATTGTATCTGTTCTTTTCCCAGAACATGTAGAGTTCAAGGCCAGCAAGTGATCATCTCGTCTAGCCTTCTGTTTTATCACAGACCATTACATATCCCAAATTGCACATATAGAATCCAAATAACTTGTACTTTGGTGAAATAATATCTTCAGAAAGATGACCAATATTACATGGAAAAAGCCAAGAAATGTAAAAAACCTACCATTTCTAGTGGTACAGAGTTCCCAAGCTTAATCACTGTCTTGCGGCATTTAAACCAGATACGTTTATTCTGAGCTAAATTGTCTGTCTTCAGCTTCTCAGCCTTTGGATTCTTGCTACACTTCTCTCTTCTAGAATTTTGCACAGTATTTGCTACTACCTGAGAAGGTGTTTATGTACTGAGATCTTGTAACCTCGCAGTTTTCCTTCAATAAAATAAATATACTGAGCTGCTGGAGTGTCTCATTGTAAAGCATTTTCTCTAGCTCTTGGGATGCTTTCTTCAAGTTTTCCATTTTCTCCATTTCCTTCTTAGTGTATGGATCCCACATCCATTCACCAATGTCATAAACCTCTTTCTTTTGTTCTTGCCTCCCATGTTTAAACATACAAGAGCTGTGTTTTTTGCCACTGTAAGACACTTTGAATTCCTGTTGAGCTGCAATAACAGTGGAGTTTATTTATTTTAATTTATCTGCAAATATTTCTGTGTAACATTCTGTAATTGCATGGTAAATTATGACCATAAAATTTCAGGGTAAGTGCCTGCTAGAGTATTCTATGTAACATAAGAGGGTCAACATTTTTCACTACACTCCCAGCAGAACAGGCTTGAACGCTGGATATGCAATGACATTTTTCCAAATCTATCAAATCTGGGTATTAACACACTGACAGACTCCTCCAGAGTGACACTAGCCAAATAATTTGACTTACCATGTTGCATTAGATTTTTGTGCATGTCAACAGTCTGTGATGTGATGAGCCAAAGCACTAAGGGAAACAGTGCTGTTCCAAAAATGACAATTTAAGCCCATTTTAATTTTGTTACTTCACTAAGCTTAAGGGTTGGCAGCTGAAAATCCAGCTCACCCCTCAATAAGACTGTTGCTTTCAGCCAAGGAATCTGCAGTATGTTTTAATGGAGTGAATTAGTTACATAGTAAGAACTTGGTGGCTTTGGAAGCCAAACTGAAGACTCCTTAGGAAAGAGCTCACTTTCTAAAATAGAATATCACAAAGCACATTCTTATTCTTAAGTTCAGAAAATGCCAGCTTGGATTCATCATTACCAGCTGGTAAGCTGCATTTTCCTACTTGTATCCCAGCCCAATCCAAATAAGGATTTCCTTCTGTCTCCTTGGCCTTTTTTAACACATGCAGTTTGGAAGAGAGAAATACAGTGCTTGCCCACTCTCTCATAACATCTGTGTTACTAGAACCAGATCAGGAGATACAGAAAGTTCTTGATCCAACAGAACCCTAAACTTTCTGAAGGCAGGTTCTTCCAGGGCAGAAGAAGAGTTTGGCTAGAAGAGGGTGCAGGATGGAGTGCAGTGTGTGTTGGTGGAGCACAAGGCTCCTGAGCAGGGCACGCTGGAGCCCAACCAGCCATGGCAGGCAGATGAACATGGGCCTGCCTGCACAAGTCAAGGCAAACACATCCAAGGTTATCTACAGAGACTGCTGTGTCGGCGTCGTGTTCCTGAAAACACACTGGAGATGAGCAACTTAATTCTCTCTTCCTATCCTTCTCATTGTTCCTTAGACAACACACAGCGCCTTCCCTCTACACAGTGTCCTGCAAACCTCTCCTATCACTTTCAACCTCTAGACAGGACAAACTTAATCAATAAAACAAAGGAATAAGGAAGGGGGAGCTGATCTATAGCAGCATCAATTCAAGA